>JAYMTG010000763.1:0-10818 GCA_036897565.1 Pelargonium exstipulatum
GTACATGTGCTAAAACCATGTAATACCCTAATTAAGGGCTAAATCCAAAAAATTCAGCTGTCTAGGAGACGCAAAACCATCAAACTCCAAATTTAAATAAACTCTCTGTTAGGATTTACAAATGATGACTTCTCTTAAAAATATTATCTGCTCTACTATGATTATAATTCTTATTTGTAAAAACTTAAAATAAAGTAGTTAGGGTGACTCTTTTTCCCATATTAATTAAAGCTTCTTGTCCAGAAAGTACTGTAAGATAGTCGTGGTCGATACATTATATAAGTATAGAGCAAAGAAATATTAACTCTCAGGCACACACATACAAACACTTAAAATTAAATTGGTGGATGAATGTGCATACCTTCTTCGGTCTCTTTGTTGAAACCTTATAAATATTGTGACAAGTTTTGGACACCCTTCCACTGTTAAGTCCTTCTCTGGCAAACTTAGTAACATCACTTTGCAAGAGATTGAGCAAAAACTGTGAGGCATAGTATATTTAATTTTCAGCGTTGAGTGGTCAAGTTTAGGGAGCCTAAGGGGTTGAAGTGCTTGGATATTGTTGTCATAGTCCATTTTACAATGCCTATGGATTTAAAGCAGGCTCAACCTGCATATGAGCCAACCTGAGTGATCCAGGCTCATTTTACAATGCCTAAGGATTTATTCTGTTATATAATGGATAAAATAATACAAGTCCAACTTTCAATTTATTATGAACAAGTAAAAGTTAAATGGTGATGCAAATAATATTTTGAGTTGGAGTAAAACTTATAAGAACAATGGGTTGGAGTTAAATTCATATACGTCACAGTTATTTTTGATGCATAATTGTTTTAAATTCAAAGTTTTTTTATTCAAACATTTTCATCCAAGTATATATTTTTTTACTTTCAATTTATTTGTCACAATGAATCTTTTATGTACATGCATTAAAAAAGAGTAACACACAACATTGAGCAACTACTCATCAAATATGCGAAGAAGAAAAAACAAACTTTTCCAAAGATTGTACGAAAGAATCTCAATTAACGTATAAATATTTATTTTTTACAAACATTTGATGGTATAATCATGTTATTCCGAAAAGAAAAATATAGTATATGTTAGAAATCATGTAAAAAAAAATCATCTAAATAGAAGGTGGGAACATAGTTTATATTTGAGTGTTATTGTTGTGTCATGACCCTTACTAGTTTTAGTCCATTTTACCAAAATTGTTTCTTTCTGGTACAAAGCAGACAAGTTATTGGTATTTTTACTTTACACGGTAATCTGAAAATAGAAAGTAGCTGAGATAACCGAAAATACACCTAGGCCAGTATGGGCAATCTCGTAATTTCATTTCGCCACAAAACCAACCAATGCCACAGTAAATTGCAGAATCTTGAAAACCATGATTTCCGCATAGAGATTTCAGGGGCCGAAACATGAAGCCGATGACGTTGATTCCGGCGGTGGCTCTCCTGCTTTTCTCCGCCGTTTTCGCCGCCGAATATGTCCGGCCGCCGCCCCGGAAGAACTTGCTCACGCCGTGGAACCCCAACCAGTCCTCTTCCCTTCCGCAGCAGGTAGCTTCATCGTATTTAATTGTTTTAGGCGAATCTTATCCAGATTTCTAATTTAGCTGTTTTTATTATTTTAATTTTCTTGGACAATAATATATTAGCAGTGAATTATTGAGCAGTCCAAAAATCTTTTGAGAGACTGAGATGAAGGAGTTTGATTAATTGTTGTTATAGTAGATTTTCATTTTTAGTAAAGTTCACTTTTTATGCACAAAACCTTGATCAGCTGCACTTGGAAGATTTTGGAGTGTCCATTCAAGACTGTTTCATAAGTTGACTCATGTAAAATTGTACCAATATTGAATTCAGTCCAGTAGTATGTTTTTTTAGGTTGAAATTAGAACCACCAACATCTGAGTATTGGCCTGAAATATTTTTGCTATCGAAATGCCAACTGCAGGTTCATATATCATTAGCCGGAGAAAAGTATATGCGAATCACATGGGTTACTGATGACAAGTCTTCTCCTTCGGTTGTGCACTATGGAACAGTTCCTGGGAGACACAACTTTGTGGCGCAAGGAGAGAGCACTTCTTATAGTTATTTCCTATATACCTCTGGAAAGATACACCATACAGTGATTGGACCACTGGAAGATGGCGTGGTTTACTACTACAGATGCGGAGGGGAAGGTCCCGAGTTTCGGTTCAAGACTCCTCCAGCTCAATTCCCCATCACTTTTGCTGTGGCAGGGGATTTGGGGCAAACTGGCTGGACTAAATCGACGCTCGACCACATTGATCAATGCAAATATGATGTATACCTACTTCCCGGCGATCTTTCGTATGCTGATTTCTTGCAGCAACTTTGGGACTCATTTGGCCAGCTTGTGCAGCCACTAGCTAGTTCAAGGCCGTGGATGGTAACACAAGGGAACCATGAAAGGGAGAGTATACCGTTTCTTAAGGATGGGTTTCAATCTTTTAATGCTAGGTGGAAGATGCCGTTTAAGGAGAGCCGGTCAACTTCAAATCTTTACTATTCGTTTGAAGTTGCAGGGGCGCATATTATCATGCTTGGCTCTTATGCAGATTATGATGAATATTCAGACCAATATAGCTGGCTGCAGGTTAGTGACATTGTGAGGAAATGTAGATCTAAGTTAGGAGACTTACTGGGGATAAAGGTAGATCTAAGTTAAATGAAAAGTAGCGAGGAAATGCATGAAATCTCTTGATTGCTGTTGTTGTATGTACAAGTTAGGGTGTCTTACATATCTTTTTCTTTAGTTTCTTCATTAATCCAGTTATTCAAACAAATTGACCTTCTGTCCTGGATCTGTAGGCTGATCTCTCGAAGGTGGACAGGAAAAAGACGCCCTGGCTGCTTGTGCTATTTCATGTACCGTGGTATAATAGTAACAAGGCTCATCAAGGGGAAGGGGATGAGATGATGGAAGCTATGGAGCCATTGCTGTATGATGCTAAGGTGGATATAGTTATTTCAGGCCATGTCCATGCCTATGAGCGCACGGTATGTCAAATACTGATTGGTTCTGCGCATTATTTTCTATCTTCAAATTATTACATTTGCCTCATAATTTGCAACAATTGATTCTATACAGAAACGTGTGAACAATGGAAAATCGGATCCTTGTGGTGCTGTCCACATAACCATTGGTGATGGAGGAAACAGAGAAGGTTTAGCTCACAGGTATGCCCTTGCTGCAGTGCGCTTTTGAATATACAGAAATGAGAAACATGAAGAATAACAATTTTAGATAGTTTGTATATTTTCTCATGGCAACAAAAATTAGCCACTTGTTTTTTTTATCATCTCGTCTTACATGCTGAGTTCTGATCACTCTGCATAAATTTATGGGTTTTCTTTCAAATATTCTTGCTCCTGAAATGGTTGGACAAATGGAGGCAAGAATTGTTTTTCTTTTTCCTCTTCTTTTCTGTATTGTCAAATTAGTAATTTGTTTTATAGGCCTGAATTGCAATGGATATTAATTACTTGACAGGTATATATATCCACAACCAGAATGGTCGGTCTTCCGTGAAGCAAGTTTCGGTCATGGCGAGCTCAAATTAGCGAATTCAACTCATGCTTTCTGGAGCTGGCACAGGAACGATGATGACGAGCCAGTGAAATCAGATCAGGTGTGGATAACCTCTTTGGTCAGTTCAGGATGTGTTGCTGAGAATAGCCATGAGCTCCGGAAGATATTACTTGAACCTTAAAATGTAATTACAATTTGCATTATGCATATGTTATCTTTACACTAGTGTAAATATGTCACATAACGGTGTTGTTGAAATTTGGTATATCGACTTCTCTTTCCCATGCACTGAGTATATTGTATCATATTCTCCGTTGGTTTCCTTTTACGGATTGTAGTTGTCTTTGAACAAAGATTATAACATATGTAGCTCTATTTGTCATGAAGTTAATACATCTAAATAGATAAACATTATCTATGACCTCTATGTTCTTGTCAGTATCAATGCTAAGTTTCATCAAGCAGGGGAGTTCTTTCCCATGCGTTCATTTCATTCTATGTTAGACCATCAACACTCACGAGTTTCAGGTATATGGGCGCAGAAGGCTTCTACAGCATGAAGGCAACAACGGGTTGATTCTTGGATCATAATTTTGAACTCGATATAAAACTAAGGGTGTCGACACTATGCATGACAGAAATAGAAAATATTGGCTTAAATTTACATATCCAGCATAAGTACTGACCTCAAAGTGGAAGCAAACACTGTCCTGGTCAAAAGTTTGTACCCCCTTGCACCTGATCCTCTGCTTCTGCTCTCTTCCAATGTTTGTTGACGTTTTCCAACCTGGATACATTTCTTCAATCATCTTCTCTCCTTTTTTCGGAAAACAAAATCACTTTGGACATGGACACAGTTTAGAAACCAAACAAAAGAATTTAGACTGGGCACTCTGGTTGAAACCATCCCTTTCAGAATACGAGGAAAGAAGTAAATATGGCACATGCCTACACTTGTTCATGATACAATATTAACAGCATTGGAGCCATAATTATTCCAACAACAGGTTACATTAAAACACGTGCTAAATACATGCAAAAGCTATATCAGATGTTGAGGATGATTCAAGTCCATATCAGGCAACCAGCAACTAGATGTACAATAACCATTAGAAGCTCACCCCACAAACTACAAGTAAATTCATCAGACCACCAGAGAGTATATGATATGCAAAAACAAAAATGATGTTTAGAAACTCTACAATAGAACGAATACAAATCTGGGATTTCTTAACAAAATGTTTTATATGTTAACAAAAGATTGCATCCGGGAAGCAAGCCAAATCGGTATAATTAAACAGGCTTACTCTCTAAAGCCTCTTTACTTAATCTTTCATCTTTGCACCGCCTCTGATCTACGACCATGGACTCAAATACATCCAACAGATCATCCAATTCTTCACACATATCTCCTATTGCCTTCATTGCATACACAATGCTCTCTATGGTGGACAAATAGCCAGCCTTTGGCTGATTTCTCACTTCACCATACAAGCTCATCTTGTCCAAATCCAATCTCAAGTGAGGCAACAGCTTCAGCCAGGGATTCTCATGGTACATTCTCTTTGCTTTTGCCCATGTTCCATCCAAAACAATCAAATTGGTCACCTCAATCCTGCTCAACCGAAGCTCATCAGCACCAAATGCTTCTTTACTAGGAAACAGAAGCACAGTTCCAGGTGGAACCTCAAGTTCAAATTCTTCACACTCTTCCATTTCTATGCCGACTTTCAACGGCCTCTTTTGCAGTTTCTTCACAACAAATCCTTTTGCCAGAGCATCAACTCCTGGCAGAGACGGCAAGACTTTACCCAAATCCTGATGCAAATCCAGCTCCTTTATATCAGTTTCTGTCATCCAAACATCATTCAACGAGCTAATGGAACCGTATTTGTCAATGTTGAAGGTTATCACCGGTTGTTCTTGAAATCTTCTGCTATCCGCTACTCCTTCCCTAAATGCAGATGCTTCCATACTTGTATCCGAATTAGTCTCTTCAACGAGAGAGTTCATCCTGAGGAGTTCTATGGATGAATCTTCCGTCCCAACTGAGTCCTTTTTAGCAGTCAACATCCCACTAAGATCATCACATTCTACACTAGAATCAATAGATAAACTGCTTCTCTCTTCTTGGCACTCCAAACACGGCTTCATTTCCAAATACCCAGCAACACCATTCCCTGAACCCAACCCATCATTTTGCATAAAAACTGGCTTCTGGGTTTCCTCAAATTCCAAAACTTGAGCAGAATCAGAACCATTCCCACCCGGTTCCAGCAACCGAATATCGAACCGGGCTCCAAAATGAACATCAGAAACAGTAGCTACAGCAACATTCTTGAGCCCTATCTTTGCGATCCTAGCAGAATTGAGAGGGTGGTTCCTCTCCAGACTGTGCTGAAGAATCGTCACACTCACCTTGTTCTCAAGAGCCGGGTTCCGGAGCCGAGTACAGAGGCATAGACGGGATGGTTTGGTGCACGATGGGCACGTGGGTCTTTTGGATCCGGACACAGTGACCACCATTTTCAGAGCTCGACGAAGCTTGGGTCTTCGCTTGGAGCAATAGGAGAGCACAATGGGTCACTCCGAGTCGGTAACCGGGTCTGGGGCCAGAAACGGATCAGCATTTCCCAAATTCTCAGACAGGGCTTCAATTTTTTTATTAAACCCTAGCGGGCCATAGCCACCATCCTTTTTAGAAGGCAAAGAGAGAAGGGTAAAGAAGAAAATTCGAGGGCACGTGGAGGGCAAAATGGGAAATCGAAAAAAGTGGAATTGGTAAGAAATGAACAAACAACAGTTGACCAACGGCACGCCACGCGCCATTACAGAGCTACACAACCTGTGAAGCTGTCTCTGTGTGTTGATTCTGAATTTTGATCCGCGAAACCCGTGTCGCGATATTCCGAGAAAATCCGAACTTTTTGTTTTCTCGAGAAACCCAATTCGACGAAAATGCATGATTTCTGCTTCACGATCCCGTACGGGCTGATTCTGGTGGGTGGAGGAGTGATTGGGTATGCTAAGAAGGGGAGCATGGCGTCGTTGGGTGGGGGTGTGGGCACTGGATTGCTGCTCATTCTTGCTGGATATTTGAGTCTCAAGGCTTTCGAGAAGAGAAAGAACTCCTATCTGGCTTTGATTATTGAAACTGGTATCAATTTTTTTTCAAGCAATGTATAGATTTTTTATATAAAAATAATGCTTAGTAGTTCTATGTGGGTGTGTGCTTTGGGTTATGTCATTGAGTTGAATATTTGTACATAGCATTAGATTTTCTGTTTTTGGTAGTTATGGATCTCATATCTGACACTTCATTGAATGTGCAACTAGCATTCTTTGATGTCTTATTTAAAGATGCAACTCTTAGCTGAAGCTTTCGATCTTTATCAGTATAGTGATTTCAACTTTTAGGATTGGGTGGTTTATGGTATTGATGGTGGGTTATGAGAAATGAGGAGTGGGCTTGAAGTTGATATATCTGTTTGATCAACCATAGTGTGTGCTGTGTCAGAATAATTGAAGGGAGGGAAGTAAATTAATAATCTAACTTGTTGGCCTTAAATTTTATAGGTTAAACTTGGCTTATATGAGACTAGACCTTCAATACCCTACCAATCTTAAGGAAAAGACTAACTGTTGCTGTTTTCAGCATGACCCTTAGATCTTGGAGCCTATCTTAGTATGCTATTCTGCGTGGATTAATATAAGGACTTGTTAGAATCTACTAGGAGAATAGGAGTTATATTGCCAAACTTATAGTGTAGATTGTATCTCGAAACATCTTGTAGGGGGGGAAATATGATATAACCTCTGGATTGCTTACATCCTCTGAATCTATCATTTTGGATCAGTCTTTGTCTTGACCATGTTCAGATGAAAAAGCAATTAAGTTTATTTTTAGCTTAAAAGTTTATGTTGGAGTAATTTGTCATAGGAGAAAGCTTCACCTGCCTCTGGTAGATTTTTTTTTCTTTTTTAACGCCAGAAGTATCAGCTATTGGAATATCGTATTACAGTCAGGTAGTTCTAACTGCACACTTAAAGTCTTAGTAAGGAAGCCGGAGAGGAAATATGCAATAATATCTGTCAATTCCTATGTGTACTAACTCAACGGCACTTAAAATAATTACCTTTTGGCATATGTATACTAGTCTAACATAAAATTGAATTTGTTAGTTCTTTAGGAATCTCTCTGTTGTCCATTTTGCTTGAAAAATTATGGTGTTTATAATCATCATTGTTTACTTCTTGAGTTAACCTCCCTCAATAACAACAATTCTGCTCTTTGAAGACAGCATGACCTCATAGTGCAACATCTGCTATGAAATTGCATTCAGTAACTGAAATGCTCATAATTTGAGATTGCTCGCATAGGCATGCTTTGTATGAACTATTTCAGAGTCTGTTCTCAACAAATTAGTGAAGGGTCTAACATTTGCCTTCGTACTCATGCTCAGCATTGGTATATTTGAAAACAGAGGAAACTGAAGATTTTTTATGTTTCTCTATTTTGTCAGTTTTGTGTAAAGCTAGCGTTGATTTTATCTAGTAACCCTTATGCACGGGTTTACTTTGGAGACAGAAGATTGCTATATGATTGATAAATTGAGCTTGAAAACCTCCCTTATCGTTCACCTTTGAACATTGACCTCTCTAACTATTTTATTCATCTGTAGCTATTAGTCATAAAAGACAAGACAAAAGGAAGGTATTTTGGTGTAGAGTTTTATGTTGCGTAGCCCTCTGCTCATTATGCATATCCTGAGACATTGCTCTCCAGAAAATCAAATAGGGGGAGCAGTAAATGAAGTTTATCAGGCACAACTGCAATTAGTTCTTGGAAACTTTGTAGGGATTTTTCCAAACTCAGTGTAGTTTTTGTGAACAAATTGTATGTAGTTACATAATTTGTCTTATTCTTCTCCTGTCCATGTTAGTAATCATTATTTTGAATTCTTATTAAAATACGTACTAATTCATTTGTCTGTGGATCAGTCTGTGCTGCTGCACTCACATTCATCATGGGGCAGCGCTACATGCAAACATCTAAGATTATGCCAGCTGGTATTGTTGCCGGGATCAGGTTAGTTGAGGATAAGCCATGGTTTCAAGTGCTTATGGTTGGTCATTATATGGTGGATATATGTGACTGCATAATTATATGATGAGTATCATAGTATACAGCTTGATAGACAATAATATTTGTAGCTGACATATTTCATATCTTGTACATTTGCATTGTACTGTACCTATCTAGATCATGATGTTTCTCTATTTTAATTTTATGGGATCGTTTGCATGTCCACCTCACCTTTTCTGTATGACGTCGTAATGGCATAACATTTGCAAATGACATAGCCTTTAGAATATCGAAGGATTTAGAAAGTCATAGGATTAAAAAAAAATTGGAATGGTAACCGCACTAAAACATGGGGATGGGAATGAGATTCTCATGGCTTAAAAATCCCAATCCAAACATGTACAATTCATTTCCATTCCGACTCTTATTCTCATTCCTGAAGAAAAATTCTAATCCAAACACTACCTCAGTTATTTCCTTAATTCCATAAATGAACTAGGCAAAAAGCTTTACACTGCAAACATTTCCGACATCTGTCCTTAATGCTTGTAGCTTTCAAGTTTTATTTTCAGTTTCAGTCTATAGTTGTATTTTTAGGAATTCTGTTAAAAGTTTTGGATCATCGTAATAGGCTCTTCTTTTTAAAATTTTATTTTATTATGTGTGTTCTGGATTTGCTTGTTGTGACACTATTAATCAACTTCATATAAGAATCTTTACAGTTAGTGAAACATCTAGATCAGTTACAGCTTCTTAGTGTACAATAAATTATAAATAATCTGGTTTCTCTTTAAAAAGTTTAATAAATGATAGAATTGACATTAGAATTGAACATTGGTTGGCAACCATCAAACAGAACAGAGTCAGGTCTATTTCCTTTTGGGTTGTTTTGAAGTTTTAGCATTGAAGTTCATAGTTTTCTGCAATGTGAGTGCGGAGTTGGTTATGGGAAGGAAAAAGCAACACAGTAAATATTTTGAATTGAAAATTATGGTTCTTGCATCGTTATTTGCTGTATTGGGAAAGCACCAGTTCTTTAACGTTGGCCTGAAACGTGACATAATTGTTGACCTCCGAAATAGCTATTTTTCCTACTACCTTTCGTTTCTTTTCAGTAAAATGATTGTCCAGCATCTTATTATGTTATGGAACACTATAAGCATGTTCTCTTCGATAACCACTGAGTAGTGCTTTGTATTTTCTATCGTATGATATAGTATAAAACTACACATCTACCTTGTCATGACAATGTTGTTGTGCATTTAAGAGTTCCAACTCTAACCATTTGGTTTCTTTGCAGTGTTCTGATGACTGGATTTTATTTGTTCAAAATTGCAACCGGCGGCAACCATTTCCCACCGAAGGCCGAGTAGTGATTTTCCAGATGGTAAACTGAGAGATGGTCTGATATAATATCACACAAATTCAGATACTTCAATTGGATGACTATATATACTTGATCAATGTTGTATTGGAGTGTATTGTACTACGTAATTACATGTTTGAATGAACCAATGGATATATGTATCATCTTAGACATGGGAGGGTCTTCTTGTTTGAACACAATATTGATGTACCAGAACTTAATGCTTGCTTTAACAAATGTTGACTTAATGATGATATATAAAATATTACTCCATACGTCCCGATACAAGAGTGTCTTGATTTATGCTTGAGAAAAATCAAGAAGTTAGTTTATGATAGACATTTCTCATTCTACTTAGTTTATGGTAGACATTTCTCATTCTGCCCCATGTTCTTATGATATAACAAACTGGCACAAAAGTAATTCTACTTGATTATGTTACCAAATAATATTAATTTCTTGAAGTTACTTCAAAGCAGATTATGACTTTTAAGTAATGTTACCAGACAATTTCTTTTAGTCTTGTCAATTTGACTGTTTGTACCAAATTGAAACACATTTTTGTAATGTTATTTAAAAACATTCATGCATTAAAAATCATTGACTATCTTTGTTGGGAATAAATATGAAATGACCCTATACAACGTTGGAATGTGTAGTCCAAATTTTTGTAAAGCTGTAATTTTTACAAAAGCATTTGTTTCGTGTATCTCTGGGTTTCTACTCGATCACAGAATATAAATACAAGTTAAAATCCTAATAAAGCAGTATTATATAAAAAATGCAGGCTTCA
>JAYMTG010000764.1:0-10813 GCA_036897565.1 Pelargonium exstipulatum
CAGCTGGCCTCGAAGCAGATACAACAGAGATAGGGTTACATGTGGCACTCACTGGTCGATCCATATCATCGGAGCAGACTTCTTGATTCAGATCAAAGTCACACATGCCTCCTTGCTCTGAATTTGCTTCTGGTTCTTGCACAGCTTCAGTAACTTGAGAGGACTCCAAATCACGTAAACAACTTTTTGGATCAGTATCTAAATAGTCTGACTTTGATATGCGCTCTCCCCCTTGCAGATGTTCTTCAGAAGAAAGATTTTGTCTAGCCAGTATCTCTTCTGGAAGACCAGAATTTGGTTGGTCTTCCTTCCCATTTATAGAGTCTGGGCTACCTGGCTGTGCAATTTCACCTTCAGAGGCTTTATCTGAAGAAGAGCTGCAGGAAGGTTCTCTATAATCTACCACTTCTCTCTCCACCTCTTGAGCCACTTGTCGAGCAACTTCTAGAGCATCAACTATGCCATAATCAAGTTCAATATCAGGCCTTCTCTTGTCAACAAAATCAGGACTTCTAGCATCAGGTTTAGTAAATTTGGGAGTGCTTGTGAGATCCTTATTGGCATCACTGACATGCTCAATTTCTTCATACGTCGATCCAGAGCCTTTCATCCTCATCTTCATCGATACATCTAAACCTTCAGAATCAGAATGAGGAGGACCAACGTCATCTCTTAAGGTTGAATCGCAATTCTCCATCTTAGAAGATAAAGTTCCTGCATCCTTTGGTATAGGCGATATATGTTCTTTACCAATTGACTCTTGCAGAGTACAACTTTCAGCCTTTTGACATGCAGTCTCAGAAGACCACGCATTACAATTATCTGGAACCCCAATATCAACAACCCCACTCTTTGGCTCTGATTTCAGAGTTACCCCTTCAACCTCAGTGGCGCCAACACTGTCTTGTAAAGCAGGTATCCCAGCAGATACATTTGCATCTGCCACATTGACACCTAAATGAACTCTAGATTCCAACACACTAGAGCCAGCAGAGAGTTCTCTTAAACCTGAATATTGCTGAGAGGAATTATTTGCATCTTTACGAGATTCAGTGTTTGGAACTTCAATCTGTCCAACACTTTGCTGCTCTGGAGCTGATATACAAGATCCAATAGAAGCAGTTCCTTCTATAGTGGATACTGGAGGTTCTTCCCTGGTAGAAGTTTTTTCTTGAAAGGTAGGTATTGGATCTTTATCCCCTGCTTTTGTGTAAAAGTTGGGATGATTACTATGAGTATGACTCTCTGTATCTTCAAGATTTTTTGTTTGAAGACCATCAGAGCTTTTTAAAGGCGAAATTGCATCTATCATAGGTTCTACTGAACATTTTTCTTTATTAGCACATTCGTTCGGAAGAAGGATATCTATGGCTGCTGAACATTCTGGTTTGCTACCTATGGCGACCTTTGCACTTACTCTGATCACATCATCCACAGATGCCCCAACTCTCTCAATATTCTGGTGAATTGCATTATCGGTCCCACCCTGCTTCCAGCGATCACAAAGCGCTCTAGCTCTATCCTGAACCCTTGAGCTACTGTGGCCAATGAGATTCTTGACAGTGTTCCAGATTCCTGATGAAGTTGACCTGTGATTGTCTATGTGCAGCTTTTCAAGTGCTCCTAACATTGCAGTGATTGCCTCTTCAACAAAGCTCTCGCTTGTATTAGTATCGAACTTTTGAGCATCTTTGAGCCATCTATCAATGAAACAGAGCCCATCTAGTTGAATAAAAATATCAAGACAATCCTTGTTATCTGTGGCTGCAATAGTGCTTGAAACAGCTGACCACTGCCTGGTTGCATCTCCAATATTCTTCACGGCACAATCTTTTTCCTTCTTCATTACAGCAATTAGCTCTTCAACTCGAGCTGGGGCTGTGAGACCATCTTTCATCTCAGTTAAGGTAAAGAAATCTTCAAGCGTCATGTTGCTTCATAAACCACTAAGGTGCCTTCAAATTTTGGATGAGTACTTGTGACATACTGATACATTGCTTTCCATATAAAAACTACAGATGAATGTGCAAGATATCCTGCATAACATGGCACCACATCGATGATGATTATTGCATAATCCAATATTTGCAAGTGATTAAACAATGTTTTACGAATATATATTCTAAACCATATGATCACCAAATCAGGCTAACAAGATAAAGCTCAGTATGAACCTCATGACTATAAACTTATATGCTCATTTGAGAATTAAGTCAACTTGGATTAGAAAAATTTTGAAATCATGCACAACTTATAATGTGATATCCAAATAAATAAATAAATGATGTCATGGCAATGAAATAAGCATGCCACGTATTTCCCCAGAATTATGCACCAAAACAGGTGCATTGGCCTGCCTCGATTGCATTGTAGAATTGAATAAATACTGAATATTAACAACTCAAAAGGCCTACAATTGGAAAATGTTATGTAGATGCAGTCACTAGAGAAATATATTATTGGACAAGAAAATGTATGCCCATTACTTCCTAACAGATATATCTATATTGGTAGGGCCATAAAACTCAAAAAATGACTGATGTGGTCTGCTGTGGGCCTAGGAATAGTTTATTGTTAAACCTTTAAACTCTTTGGGTGTTTCTGTGGGATGTTACTTATTTAGAAAGGAGTGTTTTACTAGTGAAGCCAGAACGTAGTTCTTTTCATCTGCTACGTCAATGTGCAGAAATAATGGAACACAAACAAGGATTTGGGTACAAATAATGAGTTGAGATAAACACAAGTTCTCAGATGAAACCTTCAATTTTGATTATTATTGCTGTACACAAACAAAAAAGACATTATTGACTATGATATTGAACACTAGTTTGCACAAGTGCCTCCTCTCCTAAGGAATACGAAAAGTAGAATGCTCATATGAGCAAATTAGTTAGTGATCAACAATTCAATTGGTTTAGGCAAGCATATAGCAAGTTTGTAAAAAATCTAGCTAACAGACAGCTAAATGCCTAATATTCTCAAGCAATAAGTACAGCAACAAACTATATTTCAACAGGCATGCAAAGTTCCTCCAAAAGGTGATTAACCTGAAATATTAAAAAATCATCATACAGATAAGTAGGTCCTGTATGTGTATCCTAATTAACCAAAAACCCTTGTCTACAACAAAAAATGAATGATGAAGAAAATACATAGCATGAAATGCTCAATATTCACCAAAATCAACAAATCCATTAAATATTTCTTCAATGGAAGTGCTAGAAAAATTCATTTCCCAAAAATGAAAACCAGTATTGCTAGAGATTTAAAGCAGATACGTAAACAAGGCAAATATCATGTCAATACTGTATTAGTAAAATCTGTCAATTAACCAGACCTATCTGCTTAGTAATAAATAGAGACAAATCCAATGCTTAGTTAGTGCACAGTAAATAGAATTACCATATAATTCAGATGCCTAAATTATTCCAATTATATTTGTGCACCAGCTGAAATTTTCCAACCACGGTAGCCCATAATAGCTTGCCAATCCTGAAACAGCCAAAACAACGGCAAAATCAAAACCCACAAAGAGCCTTCAATTATACGTCAAAATTAAAATTATGAAACAAAATATAGCCAAGCATAACCAGAGAAGACCCAACACTAGATTTATAAGACGAGAAGAGAAAAACCAAGCAAAAACCCTAGTTCGGGCGAGAAACGGCATGAAGATAACGAAATTGGTGACCAAAAAATGAAATTTGGGAGCACAAAGGAAGATTACACCAGCAAATGTGGTCAGTATAGGTGATTAATACCGCTAAATCCAGAAACGAAAGCTAAATTAATAACAAGAAATCGGAAATGCAATGAAAGCGCGCAGCTAGTAAAAAAGAAATTCACCTCTTTCACAATTCTGGTGCGAATTCAGAAACCCTAGCTCCAATACGTATGACACCCTCCCACTTTCTCTCTCTAGAATTTTCCCCCAAATCTCCCTCTCTATCTCCTACGCCTGCGTAATCGATTGGTTTCTCTCTCTAGAATTAGCAGTCCCTCGCAAAACCCTCGCGTTGTGTGCTTCCTCTCTCTACACCGAACCAGAGAGAGCAACGTTTCTTCTTCGTTTTTGCTAAATTGTGTCCCCTTTTTTTTTAATTTCATTTCGGTACTCAATTTTCTGGTCGGTTTTGGTTCGCATTCGGGTGAGCGTGTCGCGTTTGTCCGGGTCGGGTATCGACTGACCGGATGGCCCGGTCAATCGGTGACGTTAGGAGCAAGCAGTTGGCCGAAGACTTGAAATAAACTGTCAATTCCGGTTACTGTCAACCTTTATTTCGGGTACAAGGATGGGTGTGGGGTCCACCTGGTGGGGATAGGCTTTTAACCTGAAAAGGAGAGCAGCTAGGTAGCTAAGCTGCTATTCCTAGTCACTGTCATTTTGGGCTATGGTGGGCTCCACATCAGTGACTCACCAAAGTCATGTGTGGCCCACACGTGTGTGTTTTTATCCACAAAATAGAAATCTAAATCTCTTGTGTTGGGTTTGTTGGAGGTTTCATACATTTTGGGTTCTCCTTTTGTTTTGCAAGTCAAGCCGCCCATAATATGTATGTTTCTGTTACGTGTGAGCTCAGTCTCTTTTCCTTTTTGAATGTCCTAATTATTAAACGGGCAGAGTTAGATAACCAAAATTCGTCCTGATTTGTGAATCCAAAATTATTAAGTTTTTTGTTATGTGTCGTGACTCAAATTATCAACTCTAAGTAGAGATAATGACATAAGTAAATAAGTTTTTGCGTGTTAAACATTATAACTCGTATTTGTTTTTAACTTACAGAATATAAAGTTGAGATCATGTGTTTCTTATATTACCATTTTCAAGCTCATTCTTTCAAAAAAAATTGCTCTTGTGATTCAAAAATCACCATTTTGACTTTCTTTAAGGTTTGGTGGGGACTTAAGAATGTTTAGGGAGGGGGACCTCAATCACATTGTTATTATTATAATTAGTACTAACAAAGCTACTTTCTCCCTAAACATAGACAAATGACTAAAAAGGAAAAAGAAGGTCCACCACTTAAGTTACTATTACAAATGTATATAAATTACTACTTGAAACCCAATATATTGCTAAACTACTTGTGTTTAATAAGTCTTTGTTTGTGTTCCTCCCACTTGGTCTTGTCTTGGTACCAACAACCCACACCCACAAATGCAACAAAAAGCTCTTTGTGCTTAGTTTATTTAGAGTGCCAATTAAATTATTGTTGTATGCCATATGGGTGCTCCCATACCTTCATAATATTACTGAACTTCTGTCTATTAATGGATATAGGTTTGTTATAGTGCAAGTTGCATAAACATGTAACATCATTGATATGTGTTGAAACTGAAATATTCCTTAACATACACTTACAATAAATGAGATTGGTAATGCATTTTATTCTCCAAGATAAGGTTCAAGTGACTTGTAATGGACCCTATTTTCGTCTATAATTGCTAATTGTTCAATTTTTTCCCTATTAAGGGTGTAATACTGGCATGCATGATGTAAAGTTAAAGTTATCATGACTTTGAAAACAATGTGTCCTAACATGACATACGAAATGAAAGTAATGTGTTTGAACTCTAACAATTGATAAAACTAATTCTAAAGTCACTTATTATCTTGGGTAATGTATATGTCCATACCATCCCAAATTATTAGAGTTTTCATATACCAAATGTTGAAAGAAAATTTTAATTTTCTGCACCTCAATTGAATTCTCGTAATGTCACCGAACATGTAGTTGTAGGGTCTCATGCCATACACAAGTCGGGTGACGGTAGCGGCTATTATGATCTAATTGGGTTTATTTACTACCATGGCCAAGGAGATGGGGTGGCAGTCATTAACAGCAGAGGGTGATTCCCTTTCAGTCATGACCTGTAATGTATAGTAAATATACTCTCATTATTATAGATGACTAGTTTGTGTCCTATACAATGCACGATTAAAAATATTAAATAATTAAATTGTATTATGTTGGTTCAAGATAAATAATTAGATTTTATTAAGTTGGTTCAAGATTTAGAATGTATTACTTTTTTCGTTTGTTTTTTTTGATAAAAGAGCCTAGCTCAGTGCACTATATTATGGAAAGGGCCGGCCACAGTGGCCGGAGAGTTGAAGTTACAGTCATCTAAGAGAAGTTGCAAAGCACCCACAGGCGGGTGAATTAAAAAGCAATAACTAGATATGTAGCCATTAAAACAAAAACGGGCAATAAAATCGGCTACTTTGTTTGCCCTACGATTGACAGCTAGCACCACGAAATCATCAAGTGTCTTCAAACTTTCCCTGCACTCAAGAATCAGAGCACGCAAAGGATGAGACTCACAATTATCCGAGTATAACAGATCAATTAGTTGAGTAGCATCAACTTCAAAGATCACTTTGTTAAACTTTTTTAACACACAAAGATCAATAGCCTTCTTGAAAGCCAAAAATTCAGCAGCCAAGCTGCTCGTCCAACCCAGAAAAGTAACAGAACCTCCCACCCAACTTCCTTTGTCATCTCTAGCCACAACTCCAGCACTGCTTAACCCAGGATTCCCTAAGCAACACCCATCAGAATTTACTTTGATCCAATCTAGAGGAGGGGGACTCCAAGTAAAGGAATTAGAGAGAGGAGGATGGAAAACACCAGACGATTCAGAATTTTGGCTTAAAGAGCCGCAACTAAGAGGCACAGAATCAGATAAGAAGAAAAATTATGCAGCAAGAGATTTGATTCTGAAAACTAGCTGATCAGGACTAGCAAAAGTGTCTTTGAAAAGACAAGAATTTCGATCCAACCAAATGACCCAACAACCATATAAAAAAAGCACATTCCAAGGAATATTCAGTAAACCAAGAGAAGAGTTTTTAATATGGAAAGAGAACCAGTCAACAAAAGTAAGATCATTACCAGCATTAACAAGTCCTAAAGAATTCCAAATCCATTTTGCAAAATCACAGTTTTTGAGAATATGGCTAGTATCCTCCCAAGAACAAAAACATCTATGGCAATCAGAATTAACCTCAAAATGTCTATTTAATAAAAAAACTTTTGGAGGGCACACCATTATGAAGATACAACCAAGCAAAATGTTGGACCCTAGCTTGACACTTAACCTCCCAAATTGTAGCCCAAGTGGAGGGAGAGACACTACTAACTCCAATAGAGTTAGAAGACACAAACTGGTTCTTGAGAATATTGTAAGCAGAACCTATCTTAAACATCCCATTATTTGAGGGACCCCAAAACACAGAATCATCTAAGCTAGACCTTGGTTGACAAGGGATTGCTTGAATCATAAACTGGATATTCATAGGAATTTGAAAAGAAATTTTTGAAAAGTTCCACATATGATTCTCATCCCACAAAAATTAACAGTAATAGACTCCTCGTACCTATTAAAAGGTCCAATTAGCACATCTCTAAGACTAAGCTTACCCCACCATCTATCCAAAAACAAATTGCATTTGAGACCATTTCCAAGACTCCAAGCAATATTGTTCTTAATGAGATTATCAGTAAGAGCAATCCCTCTCTTTATAATGGACCCAACAGATTTTGAGCTTCTATACTTAGCCATGAACAAAGAACCCCATAAAGAGTCAGACCTAGTTCTCAGAGTCCAATTGAGCTTAGCTAACAAGGCCAGATTCCTATACTTTGAGATTTTAACTCCTAAACCTCCTTCCCTTTTGCTATTTGTCACTTTATCCCAACTCACTTTAGAGAGTTTTCTATTTTCTCCCGAGCCTCCCCAAATAAAATTTTTGTTTAAAGAATCAAGTTTTCTATTAATAGAAGTTGGGAAAGGCACAGTACTCATAAAATAATTGGGAATAGAGGACATAACAGACTTGACAAGTGTTACCCTTCCTGCTAAAGACAACAATTTGCCTTTCCAGCCTCAAGCTTCCCCTTGACTTTGTCCACTATGAAATGAAAATCTTTAGCAGAGTAGGTGCCATGAGTCATGGGGAAGCCTAGGTAATTACCAAAATCCATGGTAAAAGACCAAGGAAGCACAGTAGAGACAAAAGATTTATCAGCTATAGACACCGACTTAGAGAACACTATTCTGGACTTTTGAGAGCTAATAACTTGGCCAGAGATGGCACAAAAATCATCAAGGACACTCTTGATACTCCTCACTGATGTGCTATTAACAGAACTGAAAAGCACAATGTCATCAGCAAATAAAAGATGTGAAAAGGCAGGACCAGATCTAGTAGGTGAAAAAGGAACCCATTCCTTAGCCACTACTTTACTCTCTATGCTCCTAGAGAGATGCTCCATGCATAGAATGAACAAATAAGGAGAGAGAGGATCTCCTTGCCTAAGACCCCTCGAAGGTTTAAAACTCTTAGAAACACCCCCATTGATCAACACATAAATAGTAGTGGAGGAAACACAATGCATGATTAACTTGATCAAACTGCTAGGGAAGTTAAAGATGCACTTAACATCTCATTCTTGTAGATGAATGATTCTAAGAAAAGAGATAAAAGAGAAAGTATGGATGAAAATATTAGATATTATTGATTACAAAATTCAGGTGAGAAGTAGATACACAAGTTAAGAAAGAGAAGCAAGAAGTGGGCTGTGAGCTAAAATGATCAAAAGAAAAAGAGCAAGAAGTACTGAAAATGCACATATGATATAGATGATGTCAGTAATCAATCAAGAGTACCAAAAACATGTTTCCATTTATCATTCATTGTCCATCCTGCAACCATCTCTATAGGCCCCTCCACCCTCCATTTCCACACCATACTACCCTACTGTTTTGTGTATATCATGCCATTATTTTCTTGGATCATACTAGTTATTTTGTACTCTAATTTTATTGCTAAGACAGCTATGTATACTGGCTTAGGGCTTTTGTGTGTCATTGAAACTATGGACCTCTTGAAACATGATTTGAAAGATGGAAAAGTGATAGCAGCTGGCTGGCATCACATGAAAACAACTTATGCACTATATGTAATTGCATCAAGTTTTTTTTTTTTTTTCACGAAGTAACTAGGTGTTGAAACAAGCATTTTCTCTTTTGGCATACGTGTTACACATTACATTATTTGATGTGATCGATATCATTTATGAACTCACAATTTCAGAGAGAAACCAAAAGTATAAAGTGAAATAGAGTTCTTTAGAGATATCGTGACGCGAAACAAGAGTTAATAAATTTTTCCATTGAAACTGAACATTCACAGATGTAACTATTATTAAAAATCGAAATCTGTATTTATATGTTTATGAAAATGTCATACCTAAGCAATAATCATAATTACCCGTTGAGTATATTAACTTAAAAAAATAAAATAATAGAAATGTAAGAACATGGAAGGAAAAATAATGTTGTGTAGGGTTTTCAAGAGAAGATTGGATCAAAAGAAGACCACCTAACAATAAAAACATGGTGAGAAAAAAAGGCAAATGAGCTTTCATGGATGACATATCTCTCATGGGCTACCTAGCTACCACCATTTTGTATCCTTCCAATAATTTTCAATAGCTTTGCTTGAGTGGTAATTTAAAAAAGGCCCATTGGTCACCACCTAAATCATGCATTTTCCTCTGCCTAAACTTCAAATTTAGATGAAGATAGATAAATTGTGGTTTGTTCCAACAAGCACTATTGCACTAATCTATCACACACCCACTTTAATTAGCTTTGGTCCCATAGTCTATTCCCATGGAGATAGATCTATAATGATATCTATTATATATACTTGTGGTGGACTCATCAATGTATAGGTCTATTGTTTGTCTATGCTATGCTTATTTTATGTGTTTTGGTTGCATCTGTTTGTTCACATTTCACAATTTGGTTGCATTTTTTTTTTTCAACTTCTTCATCACTATCTCAAAGAGGACCCTCTAATCACTCATGTGTTTGAAATTGGAAACAATCATACATGCTACCACATATTAGAATCAAGTTGATGGATGCAATGCATAAATATACCTTGATCTTTTTAATTGCTTAACACATAGGATAATTCTTTGTTTCTTATGGGTATTATTCTCCAACCCCTATGTTAATTGTTTTTTTTCCCTTGCGTTTGTGATGGAATTTTAAGGATTAAATTAGTCGCCGCTAATTTTGTTATAATTAAAATAATGTGAGGAATTTGCGACGGACAATTTTTTTTTTCCTCGCAAATTTATCGAGAGACAATTTCTCGCTAAATTTTCGAGAGACTGACTAGTTCGAATTAGCCACTGCGAATACTGCGAGAGCTATTCCTTACTGAAATTATAAAATTTAAAAAGTTATATTTGCAAGGGATGTCGTCATAAATTTATTTTGCAGTAGTGAGAGACGTTATTTTTTATACATTCGTCACGGAATTATAGTAAAACACAAAAAAAAATTCACAAGTGACAATTTTACTACATTAGTAAAAAAATAAATATATTTTCACAGTTGCACGTAGTAAAATCATTGTTTCCTAATAGCGTAAAATCCATCCATC
This sequence comes from Pelargonium exstipulatum, assembly GCA_036897565.1. NCBI lineage: Eukaryota > Viridiplantae > Streptophyta > Magnoliopsida > Geraniales > Geraniaceae > Pelargonium > Pelargonium exstipulatum. The sequence goes on from JAYMTG010000764.1 coordinate 10,466, forward strand.
TCGACAACTATTGAAGAGGTTACAAATTTAGGGTTTGGTCAGGTCATTGAACTCAAAACCTGGCCTGACCCTGAATGAGTTTTGAGTTTGCCCAGGTTAGAATTTTAAGCATAAAATGCAATGAACTTAACATGTTTAGTAAACTTTAAATTTTACATAGAAACCGGACACAACGTATTCAAATTGAGTTTTTTTTTTTTTTTTGTTGAAATAATTCGAGTTAAGTTAAAGTCAGATAAAAAATTATAGTCGAATAACTGTTAGATCGGGAGTCCAATACCCACGAATTCGGGTTGAAATAGCCATCACTAGGGTACTATGTTGTGAAATTTCAGCATATAGAAGATG
>JAYMTG010000765.1:0-10811 GCA_036897565.1 Pelargonium exstipulatum
TAGTGGGTTAGATCTTCTTAGCATGACTAAATAAAGGGCTACCCATGACAGATTTCTCTAATTTGTTTTATTTTCTATTAACCGCTAGCCATTTTAATGCTGAAATGCTTCATCATCTACTGCAGTTATAAGTTATAACTTCTGAAATTTCCCAGATGCAACATTGAAATTTTAAACTGAATGTGATAGGACTAGGACATGTGTGTTGTGCTGAAATGGTGTCTGACGTGCTCAGGACAAGAAAGCTAAATATACCAGTTTCTACTAGTTGACTGATATAGTTTTCTTGCTCTTATTGACATTATTGTTTATTTTATGAAAATCCAGAGAGGCTCTATTTGATTGATTTTGAGTACGGGTCGTACAATTACAGAGGTTTTGACATTGGAAATCACTTCAATGAATACGCCGGATATGATTGTGACTACAGCTTGTACGTTCTAGTTTCATTCTTCCATTAGCTTTCTTCTCCTTCTGTGTCATGTTGATTGTAATATTAGGTTAAGACATACAGTTAATCGATTGCTGAAATTGTGTCAATGTAGGTTACCAACCAAGGAGGAACAATACCATTTCTTCAGGCATTATCTACAACCTCACAGACCCCATGAGGTATGGAAAAATGTATTTCAAACTTAAAACTAAATCCCAAGCAAAAGGCATCGCTGGTTTGAAAAGTTAGGTGCATCATATACAATTATCCATGCAGGCTTCATGTAGAGAAGCTGCTATGAGTGAAACACAGACAATTATACGATTTCATTTGTCTAAATCTTTAGAGCAGGTGGTGCTAGCTCCATGCATGCACTATATGACTAGTTTTGTTTTAGAATTATCATGAACAAACAAGAGATTATAAAATCCTCCGCCCATATTGAAAACAGGGTGAAAATTGTTGTTTGCTTCATCTTAGATCCAACTCCATATGGCAATATCGAGCCAGATTTTCATTTCACTTGTATGTTTGTTTACCAACAGGTTTCTGCTAAAGATCTTGAAGCTCTCTTTGTAGAAACAAACACTTTCATGCTAGCATCACACTTGTATTGGGCTTTATGGGCACTAATCCAGGTAATTCTATGTTTCTGCATCTTAAGTTAAAACCTAAGAAACTTAAACTCATAGCTGCTTTTTTTATTGGTGGCAGGCCAAGATGTCCCCGATCGATTTTGACTATCTCGGTTACTTCTTCCTGCGATACAACGAATACAAGAAGCAAAAGGGTTCAGCTTTATCACTCGCACGATCCTACCTCGCAAAATCTGGGACCAAGTAGTTTATATTAATTTCCTTTTCTTCTCACAAGGTTTCTGTATTGAAGAACTTTTAGGGAAAGCTCCTAGATTTAGATATTCTTGTAATATATTCTTTTGTAACCATTTATTAGAAACAGGTTGCAAATAAATAATTTGAACTTGGGGGTACTTCTATTATCTGTTGTAATTAAACCCGGGAAGCAACACAAAAATATTTTCAGTGCCTTGTCAATAAGATAACAAACCTTGATTTCAACATGTATGAATATATAACAAGACTAAGATCTAGCAAAACAAACATCCCCAGAGATCCAAAACATTGGCCTCTACTTTTTGCGCATAATTTCCCTATCAATAGGACATTCAAAAATAACATCTATGATGTAACTTACAAGTCTTTAAGCTTGAAGAACCTGGCAATGAACAATGTGGCTCTTCAGGCGGTGCCTGCCGGCAAGCGTAGACCACAGATTCGTGACCAAAGTCTTAAACTGTCCTTTCCCAGCTATACTTTCCCATAAATGTTCGGCCGCAGATTCCTTCACACCATCGGATTTCGCAACATCAACCAGAGAAATGCTCATATTGTTTCGAATAATGCACAGTTTTCCATTGAGCGGAACAAGAGCAGCTGCCTCCAAAGCACGGGAATTCCCCAAGTGGATCTTACTGTCTATATACTTGCTCCAAGAATCAGTCACTTCGTCATAAACCCTAAGTTTACAGCCATCCTTGCAGTCCAAAGCATACAAGTGCCCGTTTAGAGCAGTACTAGGGTTTCTCCAGCCTGCAACCATTCCGTCGTAAACAGGGTACCAGCTGTTATTTTCAGGGTGGTAGACCTCACTGAGAACTTGCCGATGTGACCCAAGACCTTTCAAATACCACTTGCTCTCGTAGACAACACCAATGAAGGGTACCATTGCTGTGCTCATATCCGCAACAAAGGACCATCTATTCTTGTTGGGATCATAGACTTCAGCTGACCTTAACGATCGATGCACTCCTTCATTCTCCCCACCAGCTACATACAAGCAGTTGTTTATGACACATGAGCCAAAGAAATGTCGCCGGCGGAGCATATCTGGGGCACGATGCCATTTATTTGTCCTGGCATTGTAGAAAATGACTCGTCTCATTGATCCCTTCAGCGGATCTTTGCCACCAAACAAGTAAAGGTGACACCCGCTGAGAACAGCACATCCGAATCCAAGGGCTTCAGAATATTCCTTGGGGACAGGAGGGAGAGGCTGCCAAAGCTGGTGAATGGGGTCAAAGGCATGCCACGAGATTTTCCCATCTCGGTCTCTTTTAATGACGTAAATCCATTCTTCAGCAATACCAAGACTCCTTCGGAGTGAGTAAAAAAAGTTGCCGGACAAAAGACGGTACCACCTTTTGCAAACTAGCCGGAGCTTTCGGTGTTCAACTCTTGGGACTCGAATTAGACAAGCTATAGCAAGATCATCAGGAAGTCCTGGAATCAAAGGGGATTGGTTCCTGCTCCTGTCACCACGCGCTGGTTTGCTCCTAGTTGGATGAATAGATGGTTTAATATCAGGGCGAAGACATAGCTTTGTCCCTGGGACATATCTTTTTGCTCCAGCAACAGTTTTAATGCCTGCATCCACTCTACATAAACATGCTGTTGTATCTACCTGCAATGGTGCATGTATAATAATTAATTACGTTCTTTCTAGCTGCATTTTCTCTGCAATAGTAAGTCCATAGAATATGTTATGAAATTCTTTACACCAAAGATCTATTCATGAAATTTGGTTCTGTGATAACACAAAACAACTACAGCTTTAGTTCACTATCATAAATATAGTATATCAAATATAAATATGATTTAGAGTGTAGTAACATAAAATTTACATCGATCAAGATTGTCTACCATTAGATGGGAATGCATAGGTGGATTATTGGTAAAACCAGTAAGGATAAGATGACAAACTAAGTTATTTGAGCAAGAGTTGAGCAGCTTCAACAGAAGATAAGATGAAGGAAAACCATTTAAGATGATTTGGACATGTGCAACGTAGAGAGATCAGAGACCAATGACCCCCATAAGAAAATATGAGAGAATTGGTTTATAGAAGCTAAAAGGGATAAGGGAAGGCCTAAGTTAACATGGAAAGTAGTAAGGAAAGGCATGATAACACTTACCTTAACAAGGGAGAATAACATTAAATATAATGGAGTAGAGTAGGAGAATACGAGTAAAGAATCCCAAAGAGTTTTGATAAACGATATATAGCTGATCTTAAGTTCTTAACATTGTTTGGGAAAAAACTGCCAAATGTTCAACACAAGAAACTTTTTTCTTTCTTTCAATTTTGATGTTCTAAAATAATAACCCTTACACAAAGATCAAATTAGCTTTGAAGGCAGACCATGAGAACCAGGAAATTCAAGGCTCAGTGGGGCTTGTACAGAGGCAGTGACTAAAGATAACCGATACAACATATTAAAAAAAAAACTTGAGTCTCAAAGGTGGGAGAACCAAGTCAAATTCTCAGTAATAAGTACAAACACGCTAGTTATATCCTAGAATGCCTGGACTGCATCGAGAATCACAAAGGTAGACAGGTAAAAAAAATGATCACTAAACAGAAAATATCAACATGAGACGAAGATGGACATGAATTTGGACTTGAGAAAATAGGCCAAAGTTCCTTCATCAATTGCACTTACTTTCTACAAGTGGGATCCTTGCCCTAGAGCAATCATTGCAAGTAGGAACAACAATTGTTGAAGTCTTTTATCTCAAAATCTAATTTTGGACTTTTTGAAGATAAATCTAAGTTGGAAGATATCCAGGATCCATAATAGTGAAGCAATTGTCAAGTTCTATGCTTCAGACAAAGCCATGACTTTGAGGGATGCTAAGGGGGATAATGAAAGATGGATATATGCCAGTGTAGTTCAGGTGCCATTCAAAACTAACTGATCATCTATCTCGGTGTAGTATATATTAAAAGACCATTTTGTCCATTCTCGGGAAATGGCATCGGTCCCCTCAAGGGACAAGCAATGCTATTCACCTGGTCTAGAGACAGATGAGATGGCTAACAAAATGGTACATTTCTGCCAAAGACCAGAATTCTCGCCTCAGACCAGTTCAGTTCATTTCATTTCTGCAAACATAATTACGATCCCACAGCTTCCACCAACAAAATTCTAAACATCTTCATGAACTCTAAAGCAAATTACAACAAGTTCAACAAAAGACAGCACCCTAAAGAGTTGAAATATCATCAACTGAATATAAGAATCAAACAGTTCCATAACATAAAACCAAACAAAGAAAATGCTGGTTTGGCATAGCATCAATCAAAACAGATATTAACATACAAATCGTAATCTAAAACTAGCAAAGAAATTACCAGAGGAGGCTGAATCATTCTGTCCATGTCTCTTCTTCAAATGACTTGACAACACCCAATTCCACCATAAAACCTGAAAAACCCCCCTTCAAAATAAAATAATAAAAAATCCCTCAATCATCAACTCTACACGAGAAACCTATCAATCACAAAACCATCCCCATCACTCCACTTCCAGAATTCAGTTTTTCAACACACAAAACGCAGTTTCAAAAGTCTCTAGAGAGGATATGCAATTGATTTTCTACGCAAGTCACACCACAATCTCCACCTCCAAAGTCAACAGAGTCCATAATTCACGCAAAACCAGCTCAAGAAACACACGCCGTGCTCATTGAGCTAAAAACACCCCCACATAGACCAGAGTCAACAAAAGCAAGTCAAAACAAAAACCCACCTTTAGCACCGCATTATCTCAAGAACCCATGCCCAAATTCGAAAACCCACATTGGAAAGGCTCACCAAATCAGCTGCCATGGCCTTCCAAGCGAAGAATTCAGAAACCCCAAATCTTCTCTTCCCCAGAAAGAGAGAGAGAGAGAGAGAGAGAGAGAGAGAGAGAGAGACCCGAGTGCGAGACAGTGCGTAGATGGGGCAAAGAAAGCACTGGATGAGGAGGAGATAGAGACTTGTCTCTTATCATTAATCTTCAGTGGAGTCAAGGGCCTATTTACCTCAGAGGCACAACCTACCAAGCTTACAAGGTATAGTATGCCCAGAGAGAGAGAGAGAGTGTGTGTGTGTAAAGCAAACCTAAACCATTAAAGGAGGAGAGAAAAAGTTGGGGTTTTTCATTTTTGAATGATGACACATTGGTTTTATTGGAGAATTGAAGAAACAAATGACAAATCATACATTGGATTGGAAGATAGCTGTTGTTTGACACTTGAGAAAATTGAGTGCAAAGAAGAAAAAAAAATTGGTCTTTGAAAGAGTTTGCAAACTAGTGATTAACATTTTTAAACCGTTGTACTATTTAATAATAAGTCATGGTTAAAGCTATGGGTGTCAACAGGTGTGTTATCTGCTTGTTGGTTGTATGGAAGGGACTACCCGCTGAAGAGCGGGTTAACAAAATTTCAACCCTAAGATCGCTCGTTTATAACTAAATTTGAGCGGATAGGCCAATCACCGGGTAACAGGTGGGTTGGTGGGTCACCCGCAATCCGCCAAATTATTGTGAGTCAAAGCCTAAACTTTAAAAATAAATATCAAACCCAAATAACCAGTCCATTTTTTTTTGTATTTCCTGGTGTATTTGTAAATAAATGATGTTTTGCCACATGTTCATCAATATTCTCTTTTAAGAGCACACTGTGTATCATTTTGATTACTGTTTATCTGCTTCTACTTGTAGGAAGAGCTCCAATTGGCATTGTTCCAGACCCCATATGGAGAAAATCTTTTTCTGGACCGGGTAAGCGCCTTTTAGGCAATGTTAAGTTCTACTTCAAGTTTTTGTATTTTTTTTATTTATGCAGTTCATTCAACAGCAGTCAAGTACATAGAATATAGCTATTGGGAAGAACTTGAGTTCCTCATCAGTTTGACAAATAATAACCAAGCTGAATCAGTATCTAGCTGCAGGATCTAAAACTAAAGTTCTTACATTTTCAAAATTTATGCTTGCAGGCCAGATAATGTAACTGTGTTGCTCAGAAAAGTACAAAAAAGACCCCCTTTTTTTTTCTTCTTTGAATAATTTACCAGAAAAGATAACATTTTCAGGCAACACAACTTTAACTAACTGTAAAAAATTTACTCAGAAAGGTTTTTTAACCATCATGAAAATCTTGTTCTGTATGTGAAAAATTGCATCAATCCATTTCATACATGTGACCCTTGGCGAATCTTAAAATGTTTGGAGTTTGTTATGATAATGGAACTTTAACAACCATGGATGCATGTTGTATGAAATGCTTATCCCATGTATTTGTAGTAATCTTCCCAAAGTCAGATGAACCAACATTATTCATTTATACAAATATTGGAAGATTTACACTCAGCCAGTCTACAAAGCCAAGGATTCTATTACTTTCAAAAAAAAAAAAGGCAAGGATTTCTATCGGAATTGTGGCCTTATGAGGTCTTTTTATTATTAAGTTATGTCTAACTATTTAGCTGACCTAATTCAATCAGTGCCACAAATTGGTTTGGTTTAAGACTTTCGACATATTTGTTTTATTTTGCATGCATAATTTTGCTAGCTGCTTTCCTTTTATTAATTAAATGATAGTGCATGTACTCACGAGCCATGCCTTCTCTTTTCTAGGTTTTTGATCTTTTTGACGAAAAGAAAAACGGAGTCATTGAATTTGAAGAATTTGTCCATGCACTCAGTGTCTTCCATCCTTACGCTCCTATAAATGAAAAGATAGACTGTGAGGGTTTTAGTCTTGCTGAAAATCTTTCGACCCAAAACCATGAAAATACTTGTTATGCTGCAACTGCTATTCGGTTTCACAGTTTCACTTTGATTTATTTCTGTTACTTATTTTGCAGTTGCGTTCAGGCTGTATGATCTAAGACAGACAGGATTTATTGAGCGAGAAGAAGTGAGTATACTGTTAATCTGCATGAAAAGTATTCATATTTGGCATCTTGGGTCATTTTGCAGTCATAGCTGATATGCCCGTGAATTATTTTAGGTTAAGCAAATGGTAGTTGCCATTTTGCTGGAATCTGACATGAAATTGTCCGAGGAACTTCTTGAATCTATCATTGACAAGGTAAAGGTTTTGTTGAAATGTGTGCTCCTTTCTCTTTTAGTCATGCAACCTTCGAAACCATCTGCCACTAACTAGGATTGTTCTACAGACATTTGCTGACGCAGATGCCGACAAGGATGGTAAGATTAACAAAGAAGAATGGAAGGATTTTGTGCTTCGAAACCCAACCCTTTTGAGGAACATGACTCTTCCATATTTGAAGTAAGCAAACTATGTATGGCTTCCTATAGTAGATCATTTGGGTTCAATGATGCACCACTGTTAGCCCTATTAGTCCATGAAGATTTTTTTGACCTTGGCTTTCTTAATATTATCATCTCTCAGGGACATCACCACGGTATTTCCAAGTTTTGTTTTCAACACCGAGGTTGAAGACTGACAGCCTGGTTTAACAGAGGAAACTTGAAACGGGTCTTGATCTTCAGTTGCATGTTGATCTGCCTTGAATTGTCATCATCGCCCGGATATTAATTGGTTTGACAGAGGTCTTGATTCTCTGGTGCTGCTGGAGATGGCAATGAAGCTCATTGGCTTGTCCCTTTCACAAGATGTTTTCTGACACTTGCTCTGCCTGCAACACCAACATGCATTGCAACATATTTTTGTGATCCTAATCCAAAGTCTAACATGTACAGTCAGTGGAGATGCAAGGTTTTTGATGAATGTATGGGAGTGAATATTTCTTTTGGTTACCAATTGTATGCTTTGTTGCCTGGTAATCAAATGTTTGTTGACAGCATTCCCAGATTTTTTTACGAGTTTCATTTTCATCAGATAAGCATATTGAGCATCTATTGAGAACTGCGAAACTGGACCAACCGAGATTGATCGAGGAATGGTTTCTGATAGTTTAAGTAAGATGCATTGATTTCGAGTACAATATCGAAATTTTGCAGAACATATGTCTGATGTAAGTGTAGCATTACAATCATCATTCATTACTCAAATTTCCCTGCATTCTTTTGTATAAATATAAGTGTTCACTTTCTCTTTTGATAACCTAGTAATGAATGAATAATCAACAAGTTCGAAAAACTAAATCAAACATTAAAAATTCAAATCCATTGATAGAAAAGGAAGCTACACTGAGATCCTCAGGCAACATTAGAACAGCTTACAGCTTCCTAAAACGACAACTTAATGCAACTAAAATTATAAATGACGAACACACAAATGGAAGGAACATCATATGAAAAGAACCTCGGTGTCATAAAGATCTAATACTCTATGGTTTTGATACAATAGGAAACCAAAAGAAACCATAGGAGCAGCAGAAGGGAGAAAGATAGCAGTCCGATCAAGAATGGCCATCCAACCATGAAAACACCGAGGCAGGCGACCACTAGGGTAGGGGAAAACGACCTCAAGATCGACATGCAATCAACCCAGTGGCCTTTGAAGAGTATCAGTGCTCCCACGCTGACCATGTTCCAGCTCATTGATCCACCATAACAGAGCCGATTCAGACAATTGGCTGCAAAAGAGTGACAGTTGCAAGTGAAGATGTTGTAGGTTTTGCTCTCAAAGTGGCGCGTGCTCAGCCTGAGCGCATCATCCCATGTGATTGCAGAACCAAACTCCGAGTGCTTGTAGCCATGCTTGCAAGTATGCCCAGCTAGGTTCGGGGGAAGGCAACACTGTGGTAACATAAAACAATCATCAATGTCCGAGAGTAAAGATTTAAGGTAGCGACTGGATTAATAAAATTGTTCAGGAATGAGAATTAAGGATGGAAATGAGAACGAGATTAGGACTTTTTGTTCATGAGAGTGATTTTGGAAAAAGGAATCTCATTCTTAATTCCAGTCTCGAATACCATTTCCACTCTAATTTTTTTCAATCAAAACACTACCTCACTCTCCACTGAACAATAGTAATTGACATATAAGAAAGGAAGGACATTGCAATACGAAGAACGGTCTTAAAATGTCAAACATATTTACTTCTAACCTGAATGAGTTAATAACAAAATTGATATACAAATAAAGGGCTTTACTTTTCCAATAGCCAATCTTGAGAGCAATGATGATTGTGTGCACGTGCAAGTTTACGAGAGAGAACAAAACAAGGTGAATCTACGAGAATTCAGTGAATCAAACCTGTTGTCTGTCAAGTTGAAGATATCTGGCAACACCACCATAAGCAAAATCATCAACATTCACAAAATTGGTTCCTGTGAAATCCAAAATAGACCCGTCCTCTCTGCAAATACCAACATGTCCAAAGAAGGGGGCTAACCATGAGACAACCGGAAGGGGAGTCCAAACTAAACAGCACGGAAACTTTGCCTTCTTCGGATCAATTGTATCCAGTGGCCAGAACTCATGCTGAATTGCTGTCGCAGAACCAGCAGTTGGCACAGAGTCCATATGTTCAAGATCATAAGAAGCCTTTAACTCCATTACAGGAAATCTTCCTCGCGACATATGGCTTTATACAATTTTTTGTGATGAAACATTACTGGGTCCAACTACACAATTAAATTTAAAATGAACAGAACTGGCAAATTGGTTATTCATTCACCTAAACATTGTATCTGCAAGAAAAGTACCGTTCATAATAAATTATATAAAACAAGAATTTAAAGGTATAGGGCGTAAAAGGAAATAGAGAGCAAAAAAATAATTCAAATCATGATACCCTCATCCTGCCAATTTCAGGTTACATTCAGAGAAACGGCACAAGCCCTATTAAATTCAGAACCACTCCACACAAAAAAGCGCATTCTTCTTTTACTAACCTCATCTCACAGTGAATAATGTACCATTGTTCAACATGTTACAGCCTGTGAATAGATAAATTCTGTTATCAAAATACAAAATTTGTTGTCCATATTCAAACTTCATTTTTGGAGTTAATCGTAACATAGACAATGTACAGAACTACTAGAGTCAAAATTTTAACAATATGTTTTCTTACAGACCCCTAAACCTCTTTTTAACCACGCACAAATTCAATTCACGTGGCAAAGCAACAAACTACCATAAATAATTGCTTAATCTATATATAATTTGCCTAATTCAATGGATTAATGCATAATATCAAACCAACTCATTTGTTACTCTTTTATACATAACGTGTACTACCTCCGTCTCGAAATAAATGTCCTATTTCTCTTGTTGTTTTGTCCCAAAGTAATTGTTTTGTTACTTTTTATAAAGTTAGTTATGCAAGAATTAACTATAATATTCATATAATAATTTAGTAAATATAAATTGAGTTTGTTACAACACATGTCCACAATGATAAAAGGTGAAATGTATAACATCAACTAACTTCTTAATTTTTCTCAAAAAGAAAACCAAGACACTTATTTGGGGACGGAGGAAGTATCAACAGTAACCATAACAGATACGACAACCTTGACACAGAACGCACACAAAAAATAAATGAAGAAGGTGAGGAATGCAAACAACATCTCCGTCATGGTAAAAGGA
>JAYMTG010000766.1:0-10803 GCA_036897565.1 Pelargonium exstipulatum
TTGGTCTTTCTGATTCACAGAGAACTCCCACGGTATTTATTTCATTGCCTTGTCCAAATGGCTCTAAACTATAGAATAATAGGAATAAATAGTGAGATGTTTATAGCATTTAAGTGTTCCACTGGGGGTGGGGGTTTGGAAACGTACTTTCCTAATTGGAGGCTCAGTTTTATTCCCAACACAACGTCCTTGCAACTAACCTGATGCATGTAGATTAGAGGTAGGCCTAGGTTATCCATAACCCGATCCACCTGAAAAGTGGATTTAGGTTTCATTATATCGAAGTGTAAGTGAACTATTTTTTATATATTTATATTTTACTTGGTTGTGAATAATATTTGCATTGTGCAACATAAGGTAGCTTTGCTCCATTTGGTTCATTATTTTGTCTGATCTATTCATGTGCTTATTGTAACTCATATTATCCTTTCTTTTGAAGCCCGGAGAATCCTTGAGGGACTTCTACAAACGTACAAATATGTATTGGCAAATGGCTGCCCATGAGCATACTCAACACACTGGAAAGGTTTGTTCTCGGCTGTATACAATAGTTAAATTTATTTTCTGGGAACAAATAGGTGATTTTTTGTTATGAACTTGTGAAGTGTCCTCCTAGTTTGTCAATTTATATGAAAAAAATTCTATTCCAAAGTTGTTGGTCCACCATGAGAGGCCAAGATGAGCTACCACCACCTCATGGCCATGTCAGATAAATAGCTTTAGCTTAGTTTTGCTGTGTTGCTTCGATGTTTACATCAATCATCTTAGTTTTCTAACAAAAAATCTCTTATAACCTTTTAGTAATGAAATGTAATAATTAATGATTGCCTTGACGTGTGATATTATTGTCGTGTTACAACAGGAGCTCCGTAAAGATGGTTTTGATCTTGCTGAAGGTCGATACAGAGAGCTAAAACCAATTCTCGACGAGGTACCCTTTTCACTTGAGAGTTTTTTTTTCTTTTTTTTCCACCGAGAAACTAATTGATTTGATTATTACATGGGATGAGTTTGGCTTCTTTATATATTATGCTTGGTGCAGTTGGCCATTTTAGAGGCGGAACAGAAAGCTGAAGAAGCAGAAGGGCCTGAAACTAGTTCAAGAAAGAGAGGCAAGAAGAAGAAATAAATATTCATTCCATAATATCGGTATAGAGGAGTCAATATTTAGGGGCCAGTTAGGCCTTAATCCCACAATCCCACCTTAAATTTTGCCAAACAAATAATATTTACAGTATACATTTCTATGAGTAGTTTTTGGTTTAACTTTTATACAGTAATATTTATTTGCATTTTTGAAGTGAAATACAAAAATGCTTCAAGTGATCTCATTAGAAGAATATCAGAGTTCAGGAACCCAAAATTCTTGTATTGTATGATTGTGATATGATATGAATCTCATTTGTATGTTCTTGTTTTTATAGTTTGAAATTTATTTTGATTGGCCAAGGAGAACAAAGATCATATAGATCAAATTGTGGGTCAACTTTTTGTTGACTTTTAGCTATGAACCAATCGCCATTTTGAAACAAAAATACCAATAGATTCACTTGCCATCTTATTCTAACTCGGCATTGTAAAACAACAATGGTGTTGCTAATTTGATGACATGATCAAAAGCATAAATAGTTATAGCCTATATTATACATCAGTTATCGAATCGTAACATGTCTGGCTAAATATACTTGAATGTTATCCCCAAAAATCTCCATTTGTTGTTCTCAGATATCAGAGCGCAAATCCGACGACTCTTCAGAATACTAATATGACTACTCTTTGTCTTATACCATGAACAAACCTTGCTCCACAACAGGATTTTCAATTGGATATTCACAGTACTTGTCACTGTGAAACCCCAACTCATCATAGCATTGGCTCTGGAGCTCTGCTAAAAACTCAGGATTGTAGTAGCAGTAGTCCAAAAACTCCACATTCTGTGGTGCAAGTGCAATACTCTTCGTATCGTTGTATTCGTGAACCATGTTTTTCTTCACATAATGCAGCTTTGGTTCGCTCAAGACGGGTTCTTGCACGAAAGGCTCCCACTTAGTCATGCAAGCAACAGCCTCGAGAGTCTCTGGATTCATCGCGGGGAGAGGAATGGAGCTCAGAGCGCTTCCCATAGCGTCGTTTTTGCTGTACTTGTCTCGTTCGGGAAAAGAAACCTTGGGGTTAGCTTGGAAGTGATTCTGTGGATCAGACAAAGGAAATGAAGGCTCATGAAGAGCTTGCTGTCCTGGTTCCCACATCTGCTGCATCCATTGGTCGCTTGGGAGTGTGGACTCTAGTGATTGATACTTGATATCCATGTCCATGTCCGGATCAGGAGCTAACTTGAAAGAATGGATAGGAGCCATCTGGTAACTGATGCTCGCGTCTTGATGGAGATTAGCGAAGTCAGGTGTCAATGCTGTTTCGGGTTCTGTCACGGGCAAGAAGGAAACAATACCCTCTAAATGATCAGCTTCAAGAACATTTGGTCCCATGGTGTTGACAGGCATTGTGTACTGCACATTGTTTTGGTCTCCTGCACTTGTGTTTTGAAGCCCAAAACTTGCAGCAGAATCAGCAGAAGAGAAGTCCTGATTTTGCTTTTGAGTCTCTTCCTTCTGCATCCTGCTCAAGTAGAGTCTGTATTTCTGCCAAAAAAATAAAGCTTTAGTTTAGACCAAAAACACTTGTGCACATTCGTTACTTAGTAAGCTTGATTCCAACTCTAAAGCTTAATCTGATAGATGCAGTACCCAACTTATATATTAAATGACAACATACTTCACATTCTTACGCATACTGGATAACACAACGTACCCTGCACGTGGACCAAGAAGGGTCACTAGGCCCAAACCAAACCAACTTTGATACCACCCGATTAGTATATCAAGTGTCAACGAAACGTCAAAAGTGGGTCACTAGGCCCAGACCAAACCCAGCGGTGAAACGGGAGGGCAGAACTTGTATATCATGTGGTTATAAACTTCACATTCTTACACAGACCGGATAACACAACGGATCTTACATGTGGACTAAAAAGGGAGACAACAAAGACGGATCACTAAGCCCAAACCAAATGAACTCTGTTGCCACCCAACTTGTATATCGAGTTGCAACGGACTTCAAAGACGGGTCACTAGGTCAAAACCAAACAACCTATGGAACCATACTAAATTTGACTCCGACCCAAGAGCTTGAGCAGAAGGTAAATGACCCACCATGTATAACAAGTGTCAACAAACTTCACATTCTTACTAGATGAGATACATAGACACTTATCAATTCTCCAGTTATCTCATTTAGCATCTAGAGATTTTACAAGAAACTATATGCTTGCTTTATTTTGGCATGTTTAAACCTCAGGAATGAATAACCTATGGTTAGAAAGAGATTTTAAGAGAACTACCTACCTGCAGGTGGCTTGCAACATTTTCTCTTGTCAACCCAGGAACATTCATCAGCTTTAGTACTTTCTTAGGGCCAACTTCTGCCACAACAATGGTTACCAAGATTCCATTAACAAATACATAACAAAGCTCACATAAAGAAAATGAAACTCACATATACACAAGAAGTGAAAACTGAAAAGTATTTGATTAGTACTCACTGTCAAAGCCAATCTGGTTCACAGCATCAACAAACTTCCTATGAAGATCAACAGACCAAACCACTCTAGCTTTCTTGGATGTTAAACAATCAACCACCCCTAAATCATCAACATGCCTTTTGTTCTCCGAATCTTTCCTTCTCTTGATCGCGCCCAAATCACCCGCGTTAAGCAAGTACTTGTCCTCGAGATTGTCCAATCCATTTATCAGCATTTGAATATCAGCTCCTCTATGTTCAAGACTCTCAATGTCCCTAACCTCATGTCTCTTCTTTCTCACAACATGTTGCCATATGTTCCTCAGTTCTTTCATTTTTACGGGTTTGAGGAGATAATCACATGCTCCATGTTGAACACCTTCCATCACTTTGCTTGTTTCCCAATCAACAGACATCACTAGACAGTTACAAAGAGTAGATATGTCAGATAAATTTAAGATTGAATGATAAAAGTTATCGAGAACGCGAGAGGTTAGAGGAGTAACTGATAACAGGAAGATCCATCTCAAGTCCAACATGTTCTAGGAGCTTGAATCCATTCATGTCAGGCATGTTCACATCACTAATCACAATATCGAAACCATCTCTTCTCTCGCGAAGCATGGAGAGAGCCTCTCTTGCTAAAGAGCATGTGGTTACTGCAAAAGGAAGCAAATAAAGAACAAGATGATCAATTCAATACCAAGATTGTATCATCTTGATATGGATCACCATATACAAATACCAGAAAAAACCAGGATAAAATAGAGTTGAGGAGGACCTTGGTAGGAACATTTCTTGAGCATCTTCTCAAGGATCTTGAGCCAAGTAAGATCATCATCGACCACGAGAACCCGAAGACCAGCAGGAAATGCATCAGTTCTTGATGGGAAAGATCCACTCTCAATCATCATTAACCCTACAAAATTATGATCAATCTTGTTTCTGATATCTGAACCTCCTCTCCTTGTAATTACTAGCTTTCCTTTTGAAGTGTCACTATAAGGAACAGAGAGTTTTGAAAATGTTACTCACTTATCACACTCCTAGCTTTGCTTAGGTAAGTCTACAGCTAGCTCCACTGGTCCTGCAACCCAAGCTCTTCTACTGTTAAATAAAGCTGAATTGTATAAAGACAACCTCAAACTGATCAATCACTTAACAGTTATATGGGTCATATATATTGTTTTTTTTTAAAGACCAACCCTTGTAGCTTCTGTTTGTTTCTGTGGATTTGAGCAATGGAAAGTAGCATAACTTTTCTGTGATCATAGAGCAAGCAACATATAGTCAATGGCTCATCCAAGGTGCCCTTCCATCAAAGGGCACCAAAATAAGGTCCAAAACTACAATATCAGCAAAATAAACTCATTCAAAGAAAAGAAAAAAAAAGAGAGTATCAACAATGAAATGGTGATATTTGGAAGCATCAATGAGAGGTGTACAACCAATTTTCTCTTTGGGTGAAACCATACACTTGTTGGTTTTCCAAATGCAAAGAACTAAAGTTTCACACACACACTTCCAAATATTTTATATGTGGAGTTGGTTTTGGCTATGGAATTGGCATAATGGTATTGGTTAAAAACCAAAAGGAGGACATTTCTTTCTTTTTTCTTGCTTCACTAGCTCCAACTTTCCTCTGAGGTGAGTGGATTGGTCCCATTATAAAACATTATTAATTATATCATATTCTTTTCATTAAAAATGAGAGTGGAGATACAGAAGTGCACATTCTCAAGAACTTAACTGACAGTTGTCAACATATGATCAGTTTCTCTACCAATCCTTGATTAGCCACTGCTAATTGTGATCCGGCGGCGTGTCATTTCCCCATTGGACACATTTGTAAATCAGAGTTTTTTTCCTGAGCGGGCATGCAAATTCGCGATTGGCACATTTAAGCCGTTTTAAAACACTCAGATTAATCCTCATTCGAGAGAAAGTCACAGTTAAACTTCATTCCTCTCCCAGTGGTGTGCTGAGCAGGGATCGAATGCAAGCGTTCTTCCCAGTTAAAGCTTTCACCTCTCCCCATGGGTGTGTTGAGCGGGAATCGAACGCAAACGCTCTTCCCACTCACGCAGCCTGTGATGCCAACTTCGTCACTACTTAGGATAGAAAAAGGGTTTTAATTATGCTCAAATCAATAATTTAGCATAAGTTTTGGAGTGTCTAGATTACAAGGGCTTTTTAGGGGTATAGAATGTTAGATAAAGGGATGTGTAATGTAATGTACTAAAAAAGGGATTGAAGAATCAAGAATGTTCTATCAAGAAACATTACTAAACTGGTAGTGGGAACTGGGAGGCATAGAAACAAAGAAATTTTCTAGATACCCATTTTCATTTTATGGCCTAGACAAGCCTCTAGTGTTAGTAGAGACCTTGAAAATTTCATGGGTTTTTGTTTTTTGTTTTTGTTTTGCTTTTTTAGGTGTATGGTGATTAGGGAGATTCTTTTTTCTTCTCAATTACTCATCTTGCTTTTTTTTTTCTCTTCTCTTTTTCATGTTCTCAATTTTGGGTTTGTATATTACTAATTATTGTTGATAAAAAGTAGGTTCCACAAACCTCTAAATGTGCTTCTCCTGCCTAATTATCCACTGAGTTGGCTACTTCTACATGTGTCCTCAACAGATGCACTGATTAATAATGGATTTATAGTTTAATAAGCTTAATTTTAGAAAGTTAAAACTTTCTAAAAAGCATTTTCCATGTATTTCTTGTTTATTCTTTGATCTAGCTAGTATATATAATATATGTATGTATGTATGTATGTATACCTTTTGGTAGAGTTGCATGTTGACATTTTGTTGAATGCTTAGTGCCAAAGTAAACAACAAATTATGATGGATTTATAGTAAATTGTGTTTCAATTGTTAATAGAGTTCATCATTAATCAATTGATCTTGTCATATGATGGGCACTTTCAATAAATTCAAGCACTTAATTTGTTGTTGTTTTTTATAGTAGATTAGTCTTTTCTTCTTTTATTTGTTTTTATATAAACCTAACTACGTTAGTTTTCGTTACTTAATATATAATGTCAATTTTGAACTGTGCAGCTTAAGGCATGCACACTACTATAGAATACACCATTAAACAAACCTCAAGTAGTAAACAATGAATTTCACCTCGAGCATGAGAGTGAACATTTTTCTTTACCACGTTGAATTAAATCTAGAGAATGAAAACTCATATCAAGGCGATGTCTTCAAAATAAAGCGACGATGTCACATTAATGTGGTGAGTATGCTTTGATGACATGACATTGATGTCATCAACCCCATGCAACGATGATGTGTCCACTTCATAATATATCAAGTTGGAGTTCAAGGGTGGAGCTAGAAAGAGGAGTCTAGTGGGTTACCAACGGATTGCACCTTGTTCGGGACCCTCGTTCATTTCTTATGATCAACATGATGTAACATTAGGTTGATGTTGGTACTATTTGTAAGTGTATCATATCAGACGCGACATCTCTATAATGGGTCATGACTAGAATCTGAATGTCGATTTAATCTAAACCATTCGTCTTTATTGTATAGTTCTTATTGCACGATTTATGATGATTTTGAATCCTAAATTAACAAGAAATGCTTTGGCTTCTCTCTTCGGATTGAGCATGAAAAAACTTAAATTTTGTTAGAAGTTCATTACGAAATTAAAAATTATAGCCAATACTATGATATCCTCAGCAGGAGCGGAAAATTCCCAATCTTTGACAGGATTATTACTTTCTAGCATCCAAACAGAATCACTTCCCAGAAGCCAACTCTGGCTCGTAGCTTTCTCTGTAAACCCTTCACAGAACTCCAAAAATATTGAAGGAGATATGGGAATTTCAAGAGCATTTGCTTCAATTTTTCTACTGATTGCACTTTCTCTTGACGGAACGCTCTTTGTTTTTTCAGCTCCACCTCTTCCAGAAGCTAATCCGGTACGGTTCCAGTTACTGCAAAAAATTGATTTTTCACATGTCTCTGTGTGCTTTGAGCGATTTATCTTAGTGGGTCTTACTGTTTTTGCTTCGTTGATTGATTTGTTAATGGAGCATCTCTTTATTTTCGACAGTAATTGCTTATGGAACTGTGTTTGGTGGCCTTAATTTCTGAATTTAAAGTCAAAATTGAGCTTTCTGAGAAAATATGAACTGGGATTGTGTGCACGCTTAAGTATGCAGTTTGATGAGGATCAAAGAGAAGATTTTTTTTCTCGGGAAATAATTGTTATATGGAAACAAAAGTAGCACTATCAGTTAGGCTTACACAACAATCATGGGTTCCAATTGTGAATGTATTTGAAGTTCCAGTTTCTTTTTTCCTCAAGTACCTGTCATTGTTTACTTCTATCAACTGATCATTTTTATTGTATTGTGTGCTCAGGATTCTAAAGAAACTGCAACTCGAAGGTAGTGGTTATTTTGTGGTCGGTTAGCTTATAGATAATAGATTAGGTTAGCCAAAATGTTAGATTTTCATGAGGTATCAATGCAAAGTCTTAAACAGTAACAATGTATACTGAATTACCATCCTAATTCCTGAGTAGATTCAATGTTACACTTGGGAATTGTTATGTATATTTTCTTCTTCCCTTGTTCATCTAATCATGTTATGTCCAATGCTTAGAACTCTTCATCAAGAACAAGGACCTGCTCTAGAAGTACATTGTTCCAGAGAAAGAAGTAGGGCAGCTTGGAAAATTATTGAAGATGTATGGTTAAATTGGTTTTATATCTACCTTGTTGTTGACTTGAATGGAATCATTACTTACATTTCCATATATTTTGTAGTATTTGATGCCATTCGTGGAACAAGAACATTATCAACTGTCAAATAAATGTAGACTTCATCCTGGCAATGATCTATTCAGGGATCAGGAGGAACATAAGATTCATCTAGATGTAAATGAATGGCAGTGTGGATACTGTAAGAAAAGCTTCCGTGCTGAAAAGTTTCTTGATCAGCATTTTGACAGCCGACACTACAATCTTTTGAATGTTGTATGTGAAACTTGTTTCCTTGTCTTTATATGTGTGGGATATTCTTCTTATTATCTTTACAAAATTTAGCTTTATTGTCTAGGGCATTGCCTTCTTTGCTTCCATAAAAAAAAAATGGTTCATAGCATTTTCGCATGACAAAATTTAAATGAATTCAGGGTCAAAGCAAGTGCCTTGCTGATTTATGTGGAGCATTGAATTGTGATTATGTGATAAATTCCAAGCTACACAAAACTAAGTGTAATCCTGCAGCTGCGGCCCGAAATCGCCACTTATGTGAGGTTGGTTGTTGCTACTGTCACTGCTTCTATGATTGATTCTGGTATTAACATTTCTCAGTATCCCTTTGTATTATTATTTTTATGTAGAGTCTTGCAGATAGCTGTTTTCCTCTTAATTTGGGCCCCTCTGCAAGCTGGCTCCATGGTATCCATCTAATTTTTCAATATGATTGTTTACTTCCGCAATAGTTTAATATTACATACCCAGAAGTGATCTTTTTATTTGCTTAAAAAACTTCTTTCCCTGCTCCATGGTAGAGTTGTTTCTGCGCCAATTCTGTGATGTACACACATGCTCGGGAAGAAGAAAACCCTTTCCTAGAGGGGGCAAGGTAAAACTCCTCTTCCTCTTTCAGTAATTTGAATCGAAGGGGTATTGCTGAAATTTGCAGTCAATAGTCGAAGGGGTATGCATATGTGATTATGTTCCAATTTGGCCGAATGCCTGCATTCGGAATGCATAATTGCTATGCCAACAGTTCTGTGCCATACATGAAAGGTATGGTAAAAATTTGTCACATGCTTTGAGGCCACGCCTTTTTGCTTGTTGGTATGGCTGTGTATTCCATGTTGTTCTTAAGCTTATACGGTTCCAGCCCACCTGTTCAAAACTGTTTAAGGAAATTTTGTTTGATCTGGTTAAGTTTGTGCTCTTTTAGTATGTGTACTTGTTCCCTAATAAGTTTGCTACTTGACATTTGGTGTCCCCTTATTTCATCTATGCAGAAGCAAAGTAATATATTCTACCTGGCTATTTCTGTACTGATTTTGATGATGCTCCCCCTTTTCTATGTTGTTGCTTATTTGTACCAAAGGTATCATTTCTTTCTCATCTTTATTTCCAGTTCGACATTGATTTGTAAATAGTTCACAATTCTCTAACGTATTTTGCAGGGAAAATCGGAAGGGACGACAAGAGTTGAGGCGCATCTCACAACTAGGACGGAAAACGAAACCCTCATAGTTGGTATATTTTCATATTTATTAATTTAAAGAGATTTCATTTACATGGACATGATGTTAGAGTACTAACATGCATATCCAGCTTCGGTACCTACATTGAGGCCATGCCCTTTTAGGCATAATATATAATTAACTGGTGGTATAATCCTTCTAGCATCTGCTTAAAGGGCATTACATGAATAATAAGAAAAGGCATTCTACTGGTCTTGCCGCCTTTAGTGAGGCATGCTGTTGGTATAGGACACTGTATATGATGTTTGCTTACCTTAAAAGCCTTCGTGAATCTGTGACAGCCTGTGTTAAAATATCGAGCTCTTGAGTGGCTTTGAGCCGGAGCACTCCTTGTTCGTCGTTTCCTTTAATTAGGCTGAATGACAGTGAACCTTGTGATCATACATGTTTAAAAAGAATCGTTTTTTTTTGCAGGTCACACTGGTAGAGCGATGATCCAGTAGGCTGACAGATGAAGATTGATGACAAAATATATGATTTGTATTTGCAAATCTCCATCGAATCGACTCCTGTGAAACTACACTTATATAGGAAGGGTTGGAGTATAGGATTGCAATAGAACAGAGAAAAGAAAGCAAATACATTTTGTACATTTGGGTTCCTGATGTAACATGTTCTTCCTTAATAAGTAGCTGTGTCAATTAAGCAGAAAGGATGTATGTGTATAGTACAATTGTGAACCATACATAGATACATATAATTTTATAATAGACATGTTTTTGTTGATGTTGATGGTGAAGCCTCTTGTGGATCCTTGCATTGATCATGTTTGTAATCAGTAGTTCTCACAAAAGTGGCACATATATATTTCTAGAGCATCAAGGGGAGTTGAATTTTCATTGCTGCACTAAACTTTAGGGAATCATAATCTCCAGACAGAAAAGTATGTTCTGATTATTTTGGTAGTGACGTAGCTTTATTTGTTGAGAATTGTGCGTTGCTATAAGAAACTTATTACTTATAATAA
>JAYMTG010000767.1:0-10798 GCA_036897565.1 Pelargonium exstipulatum
ATTATTCTTGTAGTGTTAATAGTGTCTCTATATGGTTAGAAATCAGCGATGTGCGGGCTAGAACTTATTTTGATTTGTACGTCCATATCTGGTTTTGTTTAGATTCGGTAGCTATCATATGTACTTCTTTTTCTCTGAATATTAATAAAGTATGTTTTACCTAACAAAACATGCATTACCCTCCAAACAAAGCAAACCGGCATTTCCTGATAAATTATAATAAATAATCAATGAGTCGTACTTAGGTCGGCAATGCATGCTAAGACGGTGGAAAGAGATTTTGGATTAGATCCTCACTAAACACACTTATAAAGAAAGATGAAGAGTTTTAATTGTGACTAATCTCGTACCAACAGTGGCGAAGCTAGGAATTTGCTCAAGAGGGGACACAAATAATTTCAAAAATTATAATACTATAAATTCATACGATAAAATCATTCAAAAGTTCTAAATATATTATTTTATACACCAAAAGTATAGAACTTACATACGAGTCCATAAATACATACTTAGTTACAATAACAAAAAAGAAAATAGACTTGTTCGACAAGTACTAAGTAGAACATTATAAACACAAAAGTCAAAACTATAGAATTAATTTGTCTACGTGTTCTCATATTCTGAAAATGCTCCATAATTATTTTATTAAAAACAGTGGCAAGAAACTTAGAATTTACGTATGTTACCAAACAATATTTATTCAACCATTGATTCCTCGTTGCGTACTAGGATAAACTAGTGAGTTACACCCAAGAAAGAGAGTATAAAGTTGGTAATTTCGTCGTCTCTTTAGGGCTCGTAAATTTATTTAATATAACCGACTCTTTAGATTACATTTTTACAACTTTTTATATATAGTTTCAAGCTCTTAGTTTTTTCCACTTCTATGTTTTGCTTGCAATAGCTTCAAAAGTTTTAAGTTTCGTGTGTTTCATGCAATATTCATACATCTCAAAGGTTAACCAGTTTATAACCCACTCAAACACCAGCTAGCACATGAACTTGCAATTAAAAATGGACGTCCACAACACTTTTATTTGTATGATTAGTTGTAATATATTGGTTACATAATCAAGATGACAAATAATAATGCATTCATGCTTATGCTAAACAGAGTACATTTCATAAGGTAAGCGGGGACTTGCCAAGACATGTAAAGATTGCTTCAAAAATAGATTATTTTTCGATTCGGTAAGATTGATTTTCTCTTTTTCTGTGGGTATGTCCCAAGAAAATCCTTGAAGAAGTCTGGTCAGTAACATCAAAGTCATGGTAGATCCAAGGTCGACAGCAATACATCCACGCCGTCCAGTACTAAATGAAATCAACTTCAAGTCCGGTTCTGTGATTTCAACATTTGTGTTATCATCTTTTAAATGACGATCAGGTTTGAATTGTAGTGGTTCTTTCCACACGTTTGGGTTCCGGCCAAGCTCCACTCGACTTAATAGGACATGACTACCTTTGGGAATGAAGTAGCCGGAAACAATTGTATCCTTGATAGAGACATGAGGAGGAACAAATGGTGCTACAGGATGGAGTCGGAATGCTTCTCGTGCACAAGCCTTGACATAACGAAGAGATGGTAGATCAGATTCTTGAACCCATCTTTCTTTTCTAACAACTCTATCTATCTCTTCTATTGCCTTATAAGGAACTTCAGGCTGACTAATCATTTCTGCCATAGTCCACTCAACAACATTGGAAGGATTATCCACGGTAGCAAGCACTAGTTCCTGAAATCGCGTCAATCCAAACATAACAAGTGTTCAATTTCAATTATTTGTGAAACTATGTAGAAAATTTTCACTAGATCTCTAGTTTTGTTAACTATTTTAAGCAGTCAATGGTAACAAATACTTATTTTGAGACATAATGAGTATATGTTTCACTTACCGTGCATTGAGATTTGATCTCTTCCGTTGATAAGTGTTTTCCGGTTGAATCTTTAGCAAGAATCAAAAGATCTAACATGTCATCGGCTTCCATCTTCTTTCCATCTCTCCATTGCTTGACTCTCTCTTCTATAATCGGATCTTGATACTTGGTAATGTTTCGCATACACTCTCTAACAATCTTTTCGTGTCCATCCAAGTCTAGCAATCTCAAATAAGGAACATAATCAGACGGAGAAAAGGCATATGCGTGCTCAAGAACCCTAAAAGCCGACTCAACATGCTCTTCTTCCTCAAAACCCGGGCCTCCGTCTTCTCTCCCTTCCCCAAAATATCTCTTGTTGAACAACATTTTTCTAATGACATTTCCACAATATTGTCGCGTCGCGAGTCTCACGTTCACAACTGAGCTCGAGCTTGACGAGCTCTTGCACTGATTGTAAATGAAACGTACAAGATTATCGGCTTCTTGGTCTCTTTTACCACGTAGCCATTGAATTTTCGGTGGGTTGAATATGTGCGTACATAGCAACCTTCGCATCTTCTTCCACTGCTCACCCAATGGCACCACGGTTGTGGTCAAGTAGCCGCCGCTAGTATACTCGGTTGTCATGGTTAAAGGTCTCGACGCGAACACTGAATCGTACGTTTTCAAGAACTCGCGAGCAATTTCCGGCGATCTCACCGGAATAACATGGATATTTCCTAGAAGAACACATGCAATATCGGTGTGAAGTTGGTTCATGAGGCTATGGATCCATCGGAACGATGGTTGCTTGTTGGTAATTAGCATTTCTGGAAGATTGCCTAGTATTGGCCATGGTTTTGGACCCGGAGGAAGCTTATAATTCATTTTGCTTTTATTGTGTAAGTGGATTTGAGATTCTCTACAATGATATTGCTTCATAGCCACTAGAAACACAAAAGAAACCAGTGCAAACAAAAGGCTTAAGATGGTATCCATTGCAAATTTGCAACTTTTTTGTGAAAGATTGGAGATGGAGAAGGTGATTGATTAAATGGGAGATGAAAATAATATTGGCCTAGAACTATGCTTGTTTATATAAGATATTTTTGAACTTGAAAGGTCAATATTGCTTTGCTAAAACATTAGCAAGTAAGAGTTAATTATAATTAAGTGGAGGAAATTTTTTTTTTCATGAAACCAAGTTGAGGATTGTTTTGGAACCAAAGAAAATATATACGGTGCAAGGTCCTAAGCTAAGAGTTATGTGACTTAGGTAAGCCACCAAAGAGTTTAGACAACTCATTAATATAGGATTCAGCGGTCGCTCTGCTCCCACAAAATCATTTGAATAAATATAATAGTGTGTTTGGAAACCATCATTTGATTTGAAATGCTGGTCAAATGAAGTGTTTGGAAACTACAATAATTTGTATTTAGATTTCAGTCAAATCCAACAACATCCAAAACATGCCTACAACATGAGATTTCAAATGACAGCTTTTACTTTGTCATTTGAAGTTCTGTGATTTCTCAAACATTATATTTGTATTTGAAATACATAATTTCAGATCCAATATTTCAAACGGTGGATTTCAAATGAAATTCATATTCTCAAACGCAACTTAAGGTTGTGTTAGGAAACATGGGTTTGATTTGAAATTCGTTATTTGAAATTTTGAATTTGAAATGTTGCATTTTAAATACAAATATAATATTTGGGAAAACATAAAATTTCAAATAATAAAGTATGAGTTGTCATTTGAGATTTCATGTTCTAAACATGTTTTAAATGTCAATGGATTTCACTCAAATGTAAATTCAAATTCTTAAAATTTCCAAACAACTGTTCAAATCTAGCACATTAAACTTTAATATAATGACATGTTCTCTTGTTTTGTTTAGCAAAACCAAAAATATCTTAAGACTCTTTATATATGAGGACCAACTAATAAAGTTTTTGGCCCAAAGGCATGCCACAAGTTGAAGAACATGTTTTCAATATGTAAAAAATTAAATATCTCTCTCCTAAATTTGGCGGAAAATCATTAATTTTCATTAGGATAATAACAGATGTATGTCCATTTTGAGTCTCGCAACACCTACTATAGCTTAACCAAAAAAATATGAGGTGGGGGTGATTACAAATAAAATAAAGAACAATTAAGGTATCACATAGATGAATAGTAAGAGTTTAAAAGTCTGCATTAAAACACATAAAAGAGTTATGTGAAAACTTATTACATAAATATACCACTTGTCCCGAATCAAAAAAGTGAATAAACAGTTGAATAAAAAATCAATCTATAAAGTCTTCTAGGAAAATAGACTTTTATGAGAAATCAAGTGAAATAAAAAGGTTAAAATTATAAATAATATCTCAAATATGCATTGAAATCAAGTTTTTTATTCATAATTTCTTCAATACTCATGATTTTTCAACTAATGAACTCATTACATCAATCCAATATTTTAATTTTTGTCTAAAATAGAAGACCAAACTTGAATATTTGGTTTTGGTGTCAACTGTCAACTGTCAATTCTCTCTCTAGTTTGGTTCTTTCTTGATGGGTAATTTGAATTTATTTCACAAAACAAAACCCTCAAAGAAACTTAACAATTAGAGGAATTTTAGAATGCTGATGAAAACTTTCTCTTTTCTGAAATGTTCATCTTCAAGAAAACACAACCATATACAGATTCTTTATTTCCACAGTTTTCTTAGCCTCCAAACAGAAGAAGGAAAAAAAAAATGAAGAAAACTATTTATGAGCTTAAGGAGCTGCTTTTGGGTGTGATTCAGGTGTTGATACTTGAGTTCCATATGCTTCCTCAGCCTGCATATCAATTATTCATTGCAAACACAATCAATTCAATTCTAAAACCAATACAATACACAAACTGAATCAAACTTAGTGTGATGTGTGAACCAACCATTTCTTCATCAAAATCTCTATTTTCCTCCTCACATTTCTTCTTAAACTCAGCTCTACACACAACAAAAACAAAACAAAAAGTTACAGAAACAACACCTAATCAGCATATGCAATAGCACAAAACATCACTGAATTAGCCTCTTACGTACGTGAAGTTCTCGTAATAGTTATCATCTTTCTCTGTTGAATTGCTTCCCTGTTCCGACTTTCCCTCCGCGTCTACAAAGTTATATTCAAGCTGCATTCATCGTGGGACATTCCTCAAAAACCATCATATACATTCATTGAGAGTAACAAATATTCAATAACCTAAAAAAAATTTGAACCATGACATCAATTAGATTTGTTTTGCTTCCCTCTTCACATGCCTTCTCGAGCCTTTCCCTAAAGAGGACATAACAAGGAATAACAGATTAGTACTTTCCATGTTAAATAACTTACAAACTGTATACATGAATTAGTACTACCTGAGTTCAATTTGAGAGACATTCCAGTAATCTTCAACCTCTTCTTCGTTTTGTTGGATGTTGGCTCGTGATGCTTCTAATTCCTCTTCGGTCATCTTTCTTTTCCCTTTACCTGAAGAACCCGGATTATCTTCCTTCGGCTTGTCTTCTTCGGGTGGTGTCCCCGCACTGTCCCCTCCAACCATCTGCGTAAGTTATCAGATACATAGTAACAACATATGATCAGTTACTGTACTTAGGAAATAAACGGATCTGATAGCGTCACAATAAGGTTATTACCAAGGAGAAAGACAACAGAAGCAAGCGCGAGACCCAGCCCCACAGCCCGCAACAAACAGACCTGAATCAAAATGTTTCATAGTCAAAGATTCGAATGCAAACTACTATTCAGCCAAGAAAATCAGATCAAGAAACTAAAATCACCTAGACATTGAATTTGAAGTTGCATTTGGATAATGCTCTTGGGAATCTATGCTAGTAACTGTCACCTCGATCTTGGATTGTTTTATGAACTCAATCTGCAGCAAACAAATAGAAATTTGTATCCATCACATTAGCATCGACACTATATGCAGTGGATGTGTAAAGAGAATCAAATGATTTGGTTATTGTTTTTATCACTTACAGCAATGTGGCTTGCTTCAGGTGCTAGACTGGCAAGATCAAAATGACTAGTGTTGATAGGCAGTGACAGATTCATTGTCATGTTGTGTGCAATTCCAGCATCTTTATTTGCAGAATCCAAATCTGCTGCTGCTTTTGCGAGAATTGCAACAAGAGACAAACAATTTGGTGGTAAACAAAATTTGCACATATATTCATAGTGCATTTTGAAGGTACAAGAAAGTTTCTGGTCTCAAGAAACCATAACAGAAGCCATCTGAATCAAATGATTTGTGAAATGTTGAATCGAAATTGGACAAAAACCCTAAATAATGTTCAATCTCAAGAAACCACCTGAAATTCCCAACTGCCAACAAACAGAAAAAAAAAAATAAAAACCTAAATAGTCTTGTATCTAGTACTTACTCAAGGCCAATTTTCTGAATCAAATGCACAAAATTGCACCAGATCAATAAACAAAAACCAAATTAAAGCACTGCTAAGTCAATTCAGCTATCAGGTAATAACAAATTGGCGAGAGAAAACATGTATTGACTCGAATTACAGAAAATAAAACCCATAAAAGAATTTGGGGGTTTCTTCGAGAAGTTGAGAAGAAACACAGGAAAGCAAAATAAAATACCTGTGGAAGTGAAGCAAGAGCAGAGTGTGGAGAAACAGAGCAAGAAGACGATCAAATGAGTACTGGACGATGCACAT
Source organism: Pelargonium exstipulatum (assembly GCA_036897565.1). Classification (NCBI taxonomy): domain Eukaryota; kingdom Viridiplantae; phylum Streptophyta; class Magnoliopsida; order Geraniales; family Geraniaceae; genus Pelargonium; species Pelargonium exstipulatum. Next base: position 6,587 of record JAYMTG010000767.1, read on the forward strand.
GTGGTCGGAAAAGCTTGAAGACGGAGACGGATCTTCTGGTTTTCTGGATTCGCTTCCATATCAAGCACCTCTTGATCATCACCTACTGCTACTTCACGAAACCATGCCATTTCTCTCTGTGTGTGCTCTGTTCTTGATTCTTCAGATATGTAGCGAGAAAGAGAAGGGTTTGGGTTTTGTTTTTCCTGAACTGTGCCTCTTGGGTTTCAGAGAGACGAATAGAAATGGAGTGTTGGATTTATAGGGTTCTGGTTTAGGAGATGAGAAGCGATCTCTACAGTTTGGTTAGTGCAGTGGCAAGTGCGTGTTAAACTCAGCTTCGCAACGAAATTTTTAGCGGGAAGGGAAGCGGTTATGACCGTTTTGTAGTTTAGAAACTATATTGGGCCTGAAGCCCAATATATTACCTTTTTTCCTTTTCTTTTTGGTCTCTTCCCCTGGCCCAAAACTTTTGTTTGCTGATAAATATATAATAGTAAAAAAATGATTTTCGAACACTAATTGTGGACATATAAATATATAATGTTCTGTTTCAGTGTTTTGGCATCAATGCCTGCAACGTATTAGTTCACTGAGAGTTGAGCTAGCAATTTGACATGTATTAAAGTCCTATCTATACGTGAGATTTTACGACCAGATAACTCCAGATATGACCCATAAAAGTCACACATTTGTTATAGCTAGGCTCTCTCGTGGATAAAAAAATTCAATGTCACGTTTAGCTGGTAAGCTTTTATTGGAGCGCTCATACAAGATAGCCATATTCGTTATCTCTAGACTCAGCCTCGCACGTTCTACCCGAAAACTCAAGCATGTTATCATTATCGTCACCTCAACATATGTACAAACATAATGATCATGTCATCATGATATATATAACTAATGACTTATATGACATTGCCAGCCCCTCACATTTATGAGTATAAATATGTCAGTCAGCCAATTCTATGACAACTCTCAATAACTTACCATCCATTTTAGTAAGAAGCTAGCACCCATCTATGTTATTCTTGTGTGTGTATATATGTTGTGATAAACCCAAAAAATTGTAACTAAATTAATATACTAACACTAAGATCTCTAGTTCGAGTCTCAGGGAATGCAATTGCGTTAAAACTTGGTAGAGAGAACTTTGTCACTCTTATGGTCCTACCTAACTCGATCAAAAATTAGTCAAAATGTGATAAAACGGCTTAAATGTGCCAATTGCGAGTTTGCTTGCCCGCTTAGTAACCTTATAGTTTAGACCAAATATATATATAGTGACGTTAATCATAATGGAAAGAATCATTATGACACAATATTTTTTTTAGAGAATTAAGACATGATCTTGCAATAGTAAGAATTTTAAATAGATATTTAGTACTCCCTCCGTCTTAAAATGAGTGTCTTGTTTCCATTTTTTACAAAAATTAAGAATTATTAGATAATTTAGTGTGTTTCTAGTATAACCCTCACTTTTTCAACTACACCTCATGTGCAAATTTGCTCATGTGCATAAGTGATAAGGATAGTATGATATAATAACTTAAAAATAAAAACATAACACTCGTTTTGAAACAAAAAATATAGATAAACATGACATTCATTTTGAGACGAAGAGAGAACAAATTATCATTTGCACAATACATATAACACAAATCAATACATTTATTCTGTTTCTTACTGTAACACAATAAAACACAATTTGAACAGTAAAGTACAATCAATCATTAAGTCATAAAGACATAAATTATCGTGATATATTCTCATAATCTATACACGATATGCATATATCAACCCTTACGAGTCAATGACGTGAATTGAGTCGAGCCGTGCCACAGGGAAACATACTAAATCGTGAGCCCTAGGTGCGGTCAATCCAGGCCGTTCACTCATATCGAGAACAGCACCATCACCGTTCATCACACCGCCATCTGGACCAACCATCTTCCAGTCAAAGCACTGGATCAGAGCCGCTAGCATTACGGGCAGCTCTTGCATGGCTAAAGAAATCCCCGGGCAGCCCCTCCTACCTGACCCAAAAGGCAACAACTCAAAGTGCTGTCCCTTAACCTCCTTGAGCCCATTGGGCCCTGATAAGAACCTTTCGGGCTTAAAGTCCAATGGGCCTTCCCAAGACTTTGGGTCTCTTCCTATGGCCCACATGTTCACGAAAAGCAGAGTATTTGCGGGGATGACGTAATCTCCAATCGTACAGTCCTCTATTGATTTTCTAGCGATCATAGGGATCGGAGGGTGGAGACGAAATGACTCCTTGATGATGGCTTGAATGTACGGTAGATTTGGACCGTCCGATTCGCTAACTAGCCTATCTTTTCCGACAACTCTGTCGATCTCCTCTCGAGCTTTTTGGAACACATATGGGTGGTTGATGAGCTCCGCTAATGACCATTCCGTTGCAATCGCCGTTGTGTCCGTGGCAGCAGTAAAAAAATCCTAAAACAAATTGATAAGATTTTTATGTTATGACATTGTTTAACATCTTTCTTGATGTGCACAATGGATCAGAGAGATGAGTATGTACGTGCGAGCTTAAGTCGTACGTATCATTCAACACTATCTGTCACATGCATATTGAATAAGAGAACAAATTCGGACCCCACGTGGATAGTAGATCACTTACTTACGGAATTAACATAGATGAGATACTAGGCATAATAATACCCTAATTAGAGCTGGCAAAAGGTATTCGACCTGTCGAATACCCAAAATTCAATGTTTCTAGTCAGGTCGGATATTCGGAAAAAAATAATATTAGGCATAATACCACCCTAATTAGAGCAGGCAAAAGGAGCCATAATTTAATCTGTTTCGAGTCGGATCGAATATAACCGACAAAAATATTGTTTTATGCCTGAAACCCGACCTATATGAACAACCTATAGCTAGGGATGGGCTAGGGTTAGGATTCATCAACCTCAACCCTGCCATACCCGACTCTAACTTTTGCTACATGTAGCCCTAATATGCATGCATGTCTGAATCCATTTCGTTTATGTTTTGACGGATTATCATCCAATAATTCATTAGAAGCTACTTTTTGCTCTCTTTCCATAATAATATTTGGAGCTAATCTCCAAAACCTAAACCATAATATGGAGAGCTTACCAAAACCATGGCCTTAATGTGAAGGCTAGTGATCTGAACCTCCGCATTCTGGTCCTCCTCTACGTCCAGCAGCATGTCGAGAAAGTCCTTCACGCGCTCCTCTCCGTCGTGCTGTCCACTTCTCCTCTCGTCTCTCACTTCTCTCCGGTCTCTAATGATCTTCTCAAGCAGCGCATCGTACTTGTCATGCGTCTCCTCAATCCTCTTCCTCAATCCCTGCAAATCCACGTTCTTGCAAAACCATATAATATCCGAAACATTAAACTCCCCGAACATCTGCGTCACCTGACGTATCACGCTCCTCACCTCGCCGGCCTCCCCGTCCGTCCCGGAGCTCCGGAACCCGAACATCATCTGCGATATCAAGTTGTTCGTCAGCTTCATGAGCTCGTCTGTGAGATTCACCGCCTCGCCGGCCTCCGACTTCTCCGCCAACGCGCGTAGAAAAAGGCGGTACTCGCGGGTCCGGACGGGTAGGAAGCCGGCGATGGTGCGGTGGCCCAACAGATCGGACATGCACAGCTTCTTGATAAATTTCCAGTACGGTCCGTACGGTGCAAAAGCGAAAGAGGAACCGTAGGTGAGCTTGTCGATGGCCTTGTTGTGTTTACGTGAAGTGAACTTGGATTCGTGTGTTTTGAGGAGCTCTCTGGCCAGCTCCGGCGTGGAGGCCACCACCACCGGGACGGAGCCGAGGCGGATGTGGAACAAAGGGCCGTGACGCGCCGCCAGGTCACGGAAAGTTTGGTGGATGAGGGGGCCGAGGAGGTGGAGGTGGCCGATGATCGGCAACGCCGTTGGGGACGGAGGAAGGCGGCGAGAGCGGTGGCCGGAGAAGGGATTGAGTAGTAATAGCAAGGTGGTTATGATAATTAGGAAGAGAGTTGCTATCAAAGCAAGTCCCATGGCTCTTAAATTTGGAAACTAGCTATTTACGCTCGAGCCCTAGTACTTGGAAATTTGGATTGAATGGAGTGTCCTTTTATTTAGAGTTTTGGAGGAGTATGTATTTTATTTACATGTATTTTTCATGTATTTGGTACAAGTAATGAAAATGTTTAGGGTAAAAAATAGATATTTTTCAATGTTATAATATATTTA
>JAYMTG010000768.1:0-10795 GCA_036897565.1 Pelargonium exstipulatum
TTAAAGTTTAGGTACCAAATTTGGTATTCCACCAAAGTTTGGGTACCAAATATACCATTAACCCAACCAAAAAAACACTAGATTACTCTGCATCAACTTGAATAATCAAATTGAAAACACTGAAATCCTCCCCTCCAACATGAATAACATGAAAAACGGACAACAATTGCACTTGAAGTTTAAGTTGGCCACGTGAAGAGCTATGTCAACCGCCTCTCATCACCATTGTGTATGCAATCAGACCCGACAACAAACTTAAAGTCTGATCCGATAACTCTGACAATATCACAATCTTTCAAGCCACCTTCTCATTCTCTTCAATCGTCTTTAAGCCGCAAATATGCAAAACCTAACAAAATCCTAACTTTCTTTCAAAGTTTATTCGACTCTAAAACGACAAAGAGAAAAAGAAATTCGTTCACAATAGATAAGTACAAGGGATATGAAATCATCTTTTATAAAATCAATAAAATCAAAATTATGCAAGTATTTGCTATTAACCCTAATTATAAAGGCACAAGAGATAGACTAGTTCATCATAAAAATTAGTGATTTTAATTATAAATAATGAAGGTCATAAGAATAGGCACAAATGAATATCAATATAAACAATCCCTCTTCCTTGATAAAAATAAATCTCCCCCATTTGGATGGTCTGTCACCCACTAATCAATTTCAAAATTCCAAATTCCAAGCCATAACCTGGCTGTCCTCGTTCACGCCTGTGTCTCCTTGTCGGCTCATTAGCCGCTTCACAAAGACGACGAAGAACCAAGTCAATTTCTCTCACACCAGACATGAGGTGAATCGGCGGCCAGAGCTGGGCAAAGGAGTTATCAGCTCCCATGCCCTAGTATCTTCCTAAACCCTACCGATTTCAGGTTTCCTATTTCCTTCTCGTTGCGTCTCTTTTATTAGCTATCGTATCCGCAATTATCTTTGTTTCTATCCAATTAGAACCCTCGCGAATCAGAATTCATGGCAGGATGGTCGGCTCTGACTAATGGGTCTGCTTTAGACTGTGCTGAAATCATTCAGAGTAACGGCCATTGCGTCAATGCCGATCACGTGGTAAACGACGGCGACGACGACGATGATTACGATGATCGCAAGGATAAAGCACGGTGCTTTTTCGATCAGCTTCTGTCGCTTTTTTACGAGGAGGTTGCCGGCGGCGGCGGTGTACGGACCATGCCGGCAATGCTTGGGAATGGGCAATCGGCGGATTTGTATGAACTGTTTTGGATTGTGAGGAGGTGTGGAGGGTATGATTTTGTATCTAAGAAAGGCTTGTGGGCTTTCGTGGTGAGCTATATGGGGTTGAATCCTGATTTGGCTGCGTCTGTGAAGTTAATTTACAGCAAGTACCTGAGTGAGTTCGATAAATGGTTGAAGGAGAATGGTAACAATGATGGGAGCTTGCAAAACGGGGCGAATTTTGGTCTGTTGGAGCTGAAAACAGAGTTTAGGGACTTGTTATTTGACGTGCCTTACATGAATGGGAATGATGATACACTTGCTGAATGGATATCTGATGAGAATGGCAATTTCAATGATTCGGATATGGAGAACAGTGAGTTAAAGTTAGTAGACAAAGAAAATTATGATGGAATACATGACTCTCTGGGAAAAGGCCATGGTGACGGTGACAGAAAAAGGACTGATGATGACAAAAATAGTTCTGATTCAGTGACATTGTTGGGCCAGAGTTCTGGTAAGAAAGAATCTGAATCTCGTAAGAGAAAGAGACAATCTTTTTCAGAAATGCTGAACTGGGTTATACAGGTAGCAAAGCATCCCGATGATCCTGCAATTGGGAAAATACCTGGTCCATCCAAGTGGAAGGACCTTGAAGCTAAGGAATTTTGGATGCAAGTGATCAGGGCAAGGGAAGCACAGTTATTAAAAAGGTCTGTTGGCTCAAATAGCGATCAATCTCTCTTACAGGTATCGTTTGCATATCTTTCTACTCTTCTTCCTCAAGACTTGTATTTGTGCTGTGAGCAGTATGTTAGATTTCTAATATGTCACATGCAGTTATGCGGTATTTAAGTTTCTATTGATGCATGCTTTTCTTCCTGGGTTGACTAGGTTCAGCATCCATTATAAGATATCATTGTTACTACCTTGTTCACTGTCATTAATTAAATTTAAATTGTTAATGAGTTATTGCATTTTTAAGGTAGTCAACATCTAATCTGATTGCCTATTTATTCCCAATCTTGCCACTTCATAACCAGTCAAATTCCTTGGTTGAAGCATGAAGGGACATCATACTTGTAGCTTTTTGGACTCTGCATTTTATATTTTAATTGGATTTGCACAAAGTGATACATGAGTTTGCTAGTTGTGTAAAGTACAGCCAGATAATTAGTAGGTTGTTTGTTTGAAAAACATGCTCTTTCATGTGCTAGATAAAATCAAATTTGAACCATGACTACAATTCATGATAAAAATCTGAAATAGCAAACAATCCTATTTCTGGTATGAAATAGACTAATTCTTAGCTATATGAATAATAAAGTATTATCATTTATTATTTTGGCCAGGGCCACAAAGGGGGATTGTCCAGTACCTGGATATTCCCAATTTGTTTGCTCACTAACAAAGTAGTTCAATTAGAGTAGCTGATCATTTAATGCCAATTTTGTCCAAGATTTACCTTCATATAATGGATTTTGTTTTTTAAAATGGTTTTGAGAGCATGGATCAAATACTAGTTACCAGTTTGAGTGTTTTAGAACAATGGCTTGGGTAATACTTTTTTTTTTAAACTAAGAATCTAAGATAGAGTAAAGAAATGATGGTTGTAGCTTTGTCATGGGTGAATGATAGCCAGCCATGTCAACCAGAAAATATTCAAAAACCCAGGCCTTAATCTATGTAATTAAAAGTCAAGTTGGTGATTATAGAAGAAAAACCTGTTTTGTGATTGTTTCTTAGGTAGTGTTTCGACTATGAATTTTGGTTTTGGAATGGGAATGAAAATCTCATTAATGGTGTTTGGATTGGAATAACTAATTATCATTGTCATTCCCATTCCCATTGTAATGAATTTGATTCTCATCTAAGATGGATGGAATGAGATTCCCATTCCCATTCTCATTCTTTCATTCTCTTATATTACCCTTTAAATTTTCGTAATTTTGTGCTCAAATATTGGATTAAATTGATTTTTTTTTTATTTCTGGTAACTTTTCGAGATGAAAATGATTGACTTAAATTTTCAAAACAATGCATAATTATATTAATAAAAAAATCTGCAAGTCATTTTTTTGCCATTGTTCCTCAATCTTAAATGACTAATTGATATTTTTTTTGCATAAGTATTTTCTAAAAATGTGAATAATTTTATTGTTGTACTAGTTAACAATTTATTTTTTCTTTTGTTAACTAAACAACAACAATTGGAATGTGATTGATTCTCATTCCTAGACTTCAATTGAACCAAACAATATTACCTATGATAGACAATGGGAATTAAGGGAATGATGACAATGAGAATGAGTTTCATTCACATCAAATTTCTAATCCAAATGCTACCTTAGTTCATTATATCAGTAGATATTGTATCCCTTTGCCGTTCTCTCTATCAAGTTTACTTTTCATTGGTGCATTGAAATGAGTGGCTTGTATTCATCTCATTCATATATCATAATTGTTGCCACTATGTACTTGTGTGTTAAGTTTTTCTGCATTTTAAAAATCTTTTTCATCGTGTTTATTATATTGCAATCTGTCTTTCAAAATAAATATTGCAATCTGGGATGGGGATTCAAAGATGGGAGAAAGGCTTAATAGTGCATTTAGTAGTAGGTTTCATGACCTCCACCGCACCACACATCCTAGCAGTTTTTAACAGCAGTTATTGTATTAGTATAAATACACATAAAACTTGATGCCTAAAATTAGGTCTCCTTTGTTAGTTATACCGTTTTTTTTTTTTGTTAATTTAATTTAGATACTTCGTTTTTATTCTGCTTGATCATGCATGAATTTAGTTAATTTGCCAACTTGATAAAACACATCATAGTCTAAATTTGCAGAAGAAGCTAAAGATGCATCCATCCATGTATGATGATAATGTTTGTCTCAGTCACCAGTCCACGGAAAGAGTAAGATGCAGTGAAAGGGTTCCTACTTTAGTGAAATCTCAATTGTGTCCTTGTTGCAAACCAAGTTCAGCCACTCATAGTAAACTGGAAAGTTCTCAAAAGATAGAGCCAAAGGCAGAAAATGCCTCGAAGGAGCAGACTTCAGCGACTGTTGATATAATTCCCAGTAGTCCAACAGGTTTCCTGTTCGAGGATGATCCAGACCAAAAGCTTGTTGCTGTTGGTCCTCTCTTTCAAGCTGAAGTTCCTGAATGGACAGGTGTGGTTTTCGGCAGTGACTCTAAGTGGTTAGGAACACAAATCTGGCCTTTGCCTTTGGAAAATGGGCAACAAAGTTCACTAATAGAAAAAGATCCTATTGGAAGGGGAAGATCGGATTTTTGTGAATGTAGACTTCCTGGCTCTGTTGAATGTATTAGATTTCACATTGCGGAGAAGAGGATGAAGTTGAAGCAGGAACTGAAATCAGCTTTTTATCGCTGGAGATTCGATCGAATGGGTGAGGAAGTTTCGCTCCAGTGGACAATTGAAGAAGAAAAGAGATTCAAGGAAATGGTGAGGTCAAACCCTCCCTCTCAAGGCAGGTGCTTTTGGGATTATGCGATGAACTACTTTCCTAGGAAGACGAGGACAGACTTGGTAAGGTATTACTTCGATGTATTTCTCATACGGCGCAGGAGTTATCAGAATCGCGTGACTCCAAAAGATATTGACAGCGACGATGATGAATCAGAGTTTGGATCCTTAAGTGAAAGTTTTGGGCATGATGCAGTCACTGTTCGAGGCTCCAATCTTCTGGTATGTACTGAGAATATGCAATGCCAAGATTTGGAATAGACAGCAGTGAGTGAATCAGTATCAATCACTCTGATCAGGGTTCACTCAAAATTTTGAAAATTTTACTTCTCCTATTTGTGTACGTATCCGAACAACAGCATCATTCACCGACCAAGTGATGCAATTTTGAAGTGGAGTCGGCTCATGGTAGGTTCTTGAATCTTGATGACCCGAGAAGACACAATGTCCATATCCATATCCATTTGGGAACCTACATTGCGATTCTGAATACGGTTACCCGTTGGATGAGAGGGGGAGGAAAGGAAATAGAGAGAGTGGCCCTAGATTTGGACTTGTAGTAGTTTCTTTTTCTTTTAGCAATGTACATATATGGCCATTGTCAATGCTTTTGAGAATTCATTACCTCATATTTCTAGTTATTGCATAGCATAGACATGTGATACAAATTTTCTTATAACTATTTTGCATCTTCTGGTGCAAAAGGAGAAGCATGTTTTGAAGAAAACCATAGTTTTGTTGGGGACAGCAGCACCAAAGCCAAATTGGCATTCCCACAGCCATTAATTTTATCAGCATTAACAATTTGATAATAATAAAAATATATTATTTTCAAGTGCAAATAATTAGGTGGTGGCAACAACCAACAATGTACGAGATTAGATAAGAACGAGATAAAGAATGTGAGATGAATAATGTACGTACGCAACTTTGTGGAATCTTTTATGGGGGTGCTACTACAACCAATTCTTTTTTAATTTGTATTTTTTTATACTACTTTGTTTATATATTGCCCCATTTTCATTTTATTTTATGTACATTCACTCCCTCTAATTTGTAATCCCAAAATAAATTTGTTTAATGCCCATGTACACTTTTTTCTTACTATCACATTCGTCCATTTCCAAATTGATCGAATTTTTTAATATAAATCACATGTACAAATTGCAATCCTAATGTAAACCATATGTGTAATCTTGCACGAAGTTCCTCTATTCTTTTTTAGTGTGTTATTTTACATAAGTGTCTTATTTTTTATAAAATTGGTTGTTATTAGTGTCTTTTTAATTTGTTATTTATTCGTCTTGAAAATAAGTTAGTTGTTGTTGTAAATTTACTCTTCTAGATATTGACTTATTTGTTATAGAAAGACAATTGACAATTTAAATATATATAACTTTTTACGAAGAAAACAAAAATTTATTATAATACAAATAAAATGTACTACATTAATACTTATTTTGAAACATGGAGAATATTTAATAACTACTAGTTTACTTATCAAAGAAAAAAAACTACTGTACTAGTTTAGTTTTTGTAGTATTAAAAACATTTATACCTAACTCTTAAGTAGAATTTTACAGCTGCTAATTAACAGTAACAGTGTAGTTAACAATGTTTGAAAAATGACTACCACTACTGCTACGACGTCGACGAGCTCTATGTGTGTTTGGACTCGTCCTGCTTTCAGTCATTCATGTCTCTACCGCTTCTTTTTTATGTTGGGTCTCTTTTCTTTTGTTTTCAGCTGCTATCGCTTTTCTCTCTCTCTCTCTACCCACCACTCTCTGCTCCCAAACCGCCACTTTTGCCACCGCAACCATGTCTTCTCCCAGCAAGCGCCGTGAGATGGATTTGATGAAACTGTATTCTTCTTCTTCTTCTTCTTTCTAAATTTTGATTGATTCCTCCTATATTCTGTATTGTGTGTGCTGTTTTTTAATTTCACTTTGTGGGTTTTGTTTGATTGGTGTGGATTAGGATGATGAGTGATTACAAGGTGGAGATGATCAATGATGGCATGCAAGAGTTCTATGTGGATTTCAATGGCCCAAAAGAGAGTAAATCTTCTGTACCCATCTCTGATTTTTTCACTATTTTATGATCTATTATTGTCTCTGTGCTGTGTCTATTTCTGGAGCAATCTGTGATGTTCTCTTTGTGGGTTTTGGGTATCTTATGCTGTTTTTTGTTTTAGCTTTGTTGACCATATCAACATGCTCTGGGTTATGGATTTTTCCCCCTCCCTGATTTGGCTGAAATGGCTGCTGGCCACCTCATATACACACTCAATTTTTAGTTGGATGATTCAAGTTTGATTTTTTTAGATTTATATGATCTGCTTTGGGTTCTTAATTTCTGTTTTTATGAAATATATGCCCTTTTTATACACTTGAAGTTGAATGTGCTTCTGCTAGTTGTTCTTATTTGTGATGCAAGTTTTTTGTTGATTGATTTGTCTTCATGAACATAAAGCTCATTAGAAATGTACTTTCTACATGTGTAAGTTTTTCTTCATGACTTCATTGCTTCTGAAATATGGTAGGTCCATATGAGGGAGGTGTTTGGAGGATAAGGGTGGAGCTGCCAGATGCTTATCCGTATAAATCTCCGTCCATTGGATTTGTCAACAAAATCTACCATCCAAATGTTGATGAGATGTGAGTTCGGGGATATTAAAGACTATGTTTTTTAGCTTGTTTTGATGCTAAATGATAATGCATCTAAGTGGGTTAGTTATGGTACCCATATCTGTTATGGAAATGTTTCTGAGCCTTCTGTATTGGTTTACTTGTGAGTTTCAGGTCTGGCTCCGTATGTTTAGATGTTATAAATCAAACGTGGAGCCCCATGTTCGGTAAAAGATCCCATCATTTCACTTTCTTTATCGTTTGTTATATTTTCTCTGCTTGCGGAGTTTTGTATTGTTGTGATATATGAATTGATTGTTTTTTTTTCTTCCTTGTAGATTTGGTTAATGTATTTGAAGTGTTCCTTCCTCAACTTCTTCTGTACCCCAACCCATCCGATCCTTTGAATGGAGAAGCTGCTGCTCTAATGATGCGTGACCGACCTACTTACGATGAAAGAGTCAAAGGTAGTAAACTTCTCCAATTTCGAAATCACCTTCTTGTATGAATTTGTTTACGTGGTTGATGAAACTCCTGCTGTCTTTTAGCATTTATTCAAATCTGATCATTTCGAGTCATGAATTATCCTTTTCTTTATGCTCGATAATCGCACTAGGCTGGGTTGAGGACAAGTAACATTTCCATCTGATGCTTATTTTGTTGTGGGTATGCGAGTCAAGATAAACTTTCTAGTGAATCTGTCTAAAATGTTAGGGGAAAAAGTCGGGGAGGTCCCTGAACTTTCAAAAAGTTACCAATGTAGTTACTGAACTTTATAAAAGCCAAACTAGTCATTGAACTTTGAGTGTTTAGTTCCTTCTCCTATGGGCTTATGTTTGTATGTTTATTAATAACCCGACAGTCTTTCCCTTTTTCTTTTAATTTGGATGGCATCATTGTTCTGTTTTGGTGCATTTATGTGCAGTTGAGCACAAATTCTGTGTATGTATGTATGGCCAAACCATTTTCGTCATGTCCTTCAAAAAGCTATACCAAGTGTTGATAATGTTTGTTTGATTGTCAACTGGTATCGTCATTTCATATTTAAATTAATTAAATATTTACTTTTGGAGTTTGAGCATCTATTACCTGAAACAGTTTTGTGAGAAAGTCTAAGTGCTTGGTGTTCAAGTGGCAATCCAAACCTACGACTAAAACGGGAAATTCGAGTTTCAGATTGGGTCCGGGTTGGAAATACCTAACCCAACCTGAAAGGGTTGTGGGTTTCGAATTGGATTTCGGGTTTGCCTGATCCGTTTCGCCCTCAAAATTGAGTGATATATTTTATGCAATTCTTAGTAGAATCATTTCGTAGAATAATCTATAATTGGCAATACTCATATATAGTTTAGTGTGGAAAAGTGAGATAACATATCTGTGGCTACCCTCAAAGTCTGTCATACTAGGTCATCAACACGATACCATTGAAGTAGGTTTTATCTTTGTAAAGCACCATAACATCGGATCGGTTACAGAGTTGACGATTCAGGTTTCAGGTCGTGTTTTTCGTTAAAGACCTTACCCTAACCTGACTCACAAGGTGTGCGGATTCAGGTCAGGTCACATGTTTTGCAAGGAAAATGCGTGTGTTGCACAACCCAATGTGCATTTCTTCTATGATGAACTCGACATTACCCGAAAATCAATCAAATCTACTATATGTGGCCCATACCTGCATAAATGTTGGTCGAATTTCAGATGCTCTTGTGTTCGCATCCAAATTGTTAGTTCTATGTTAGACGTACCACAATATGTATTATGCTGGATTCTCGTGTTTTATTAAACTGTGTCCATTTTCAGAGTATTGCGAGAAGTACGCGAAACCAGAGGATATTGGGGCTATGCCGGAGGAGAATTCTAGCGATGAGGAGCTGAGCGAAGAAGACGATTATGACTCCGGGGATGATGCTGTAGTCGGAGAAGCTGATCCTTAGGTGCATAACAATGCATTGCTCTCTCATTTGCCTCTAACCTTGTTCTGTAAAATGTACATGATATATATATCTATATATATTATTCAGTTTCAGGAGAAAATTGGAATTTGTCAAAACTGAAGGGTAATGGAAAAATTCCTACACCTTCCCCAGTCTTTAGCTTTCAATGGTGTTTTGTTTTGTGTAATTATTTTGAATTGTTTCTTAATATTTCAAATATTCATTTAATGCTTGAGACTATAATATGCTTGCATTTCTACATCTTTAAGTAGCGTTTGGAATATAAATCAAATGTGAACGGTTCATTCACATTTTGTTCACTTTTACATACCGTAGTGCTTTAAATATTTGGTAGAGATCTTATTCTCACGCTAAATGTGTTGATATTCACATATTGTTTTTTGCAACCTCTTAGATGCTTCCAGGGGTCGATTTTGCTTATGGATGATTGTTTGGCACTTGTCAATAGTTTTGACAATGTCGATTGTACGATTGTAAATTGCTAAGCGAATTCGGTATGAGTAAGAAGGTTTCATATTTACATTGGGGAATGTCTAGAGTTCTATTTCTAGTATTGTAAGTTTGGATTTTTCGGTTTAAAGATCGTTTGATTTTAAAATAATAAAAAATGAAAAGAATTAGGGTTAGATGAAATTTGATTTAGAAATTAGAATAGAAGCAAATGAATCATGCTGAACTGGCTTTTCAATTTTATCTTCACGAATCACTGCGTTAGGGCTAGAGCCAACGGACCCGACACCCGACCTGAACTGAATTCGAAGTTGGTTAAGGTCGGGTTAATCATGTAAAATTTCGAGGCACATCAAATTCCTCCATTATCTTCTATCTATCACCCAATTTAAGACTAATATGACAATAGTTCTATCAATAACTCGAGATTCTACTACATCTTTCTCGTGATGAGAAAATAACTTTCAACAAATGAAGACAAAATATAACATTCTAAAATGAAAACAACGTGAATAAATGAGTTTGTATGACTAAAATATTAAAAAAAATGTTTTATTATTATTATAAGAAAATCATCAATTTCTATTCATAGATTAAGGCTCGTTGTATTATTTGAGCCACACCATCCCCTTTGACGGTGTATGATTCAGAAGAAATGATATCAACGTCTAAAAACATACAACAACATGGTTGAATGTATTCAGATTGAAAAATCTTCGTTGCGATCTTAGGATCAATCTTTCCGGCGGCAGAAGATACGGAGAAAACAATGACGCAAATAACAAATTCATAGTTCCATCTAGAGTCGGAGACGGGGCCATAATCATAACTATAAATGCAACACATTTTATCTTCTCCGATAGGAACATATACACCTCGGTATATGTAATTTTTGTTGCTGAAGAGGACTCCGTCGTTGAAAAAGTCTTTTTCAAGAGGTTGAAAACAACGAAGATAAACTTGATCGTCACAATCCACATCACCATCAGCAATAGAAACGAGATAAGCGTAGGGCAGATCTTCGCAAAACCCGAACAGGACATGCATATTATCAACCTTGAGGTACTTC
>JAYMTG010000769.1:0-10791 GCA_036897565.1 Pelargonium exstipulatum
GCGGGAACCCAAGACCCTATCCACATTTTCGGTTTCAGGTTGCATAAAATGGACCCAAACACTTTTTGGGTCAGGCAACCCTGCATTAACCCAAACATTACACACGTAAAATCCGCGCCTCTTTCGGTCCGGGTTTGGATTGGGTATTTTGGGACCCGACCTAGAAAACCTTATTCGAATCCCGAATGTACATGTCAATAATACTGCTTAAATCATCTTGTAGACTTTTTGTGTTATCTCAGAAAATTAGACATAAAATAGAAAGTCTGTTCACTACTTTGATTGTGTCATAACTGCTGAGCATATTTATTGTTAGTTTTAGACGTGTCGTGTACATGAGCTCATAAACATAACTTATATTCTGAATATTTTTTCGTTATTCACTTGAAGATCAAGTGTGCATGTGTTTTCTGTACATGGTTGCGTTTAGTTTTGAACTGATTTGGTCTTTTCTTGTCAATTCAGGATCCCCAAGACAAGAAGGTCATTGTGTGCGATGAGAAGCTGAAGACGATATTTGCGGGAAAGGACCGTGTTGGGTTTCTTGAGGTGGCAAAGTTGATTTCTCCTCACTTTCTCAAGTGACCTTGCAAAGAGCATCGCATAAAGATTTTCGTATTCACCGAAGATCGATGAAGCTAATATTTTTGTTAGTTGATAGAGGCTGTATTTTGGGTTGGTGATCGTCCGAGTAACATGGATGTTTGGGTACAGAATTTAGTGGAATCTTTTAGGGTTCCTTCAACAGATGTAGGATTTGCAATTGCTACTTCTTTAGGAACCTCAAGTTTTTGATCTGGTGAAGATCTTGAACTTTATGTGGATTCATTTCACTTTGTTCTATGCTTGTTTTTTTTCCTAATATTTATCTTGAACAATTAGTTTTTGAACTTGCAAGGAGCAAAAGAAAAATTCATAATCTAGTGAACAAAATGGAGAGATCAAAGTTTGTTTCCATGAATCTTGTTCTTATCGTTCGGTCTATTGATCAAAGTTGTTATTCTATAACTGAACAATTGCGAACGCCTCAAAGACATGCTTGGGGTCCTAATGAAGAGTTGTGTAGACAAGCTTGGACATTACAATGTTGTTGGCGCGATATGAGTGTAATCACTAAATGAGATAAACTCGAGTTCGAGTCTTTTTCAAGAAGACGAGTATTGTCCTAGTAAAATAATACTAAATAGTAAATATTGATGTTTTAAGAGAATTGAAATTCAGTTAGTACATTCGAAACAAGTCTACTATAGTACTCTCGCTTGACCATAACTACATCGTCATGGACCGCCAAATGTCTCAAATAAATCCATCAGTAAAGATTCGAATGGTAGAAAATGAAAAAAAAAATGAAATTATGAACATAAAATATTTTTTATACTTTTGATGACGTGTCATTTTTCTATTGGCTGCAGAAAATTCAAACCAGTGAGCCTATCCACAGGAGAACCAAATTCCTCCCTCCTAAACTATCATTACTATCTTTGTCACCAAACCGAAACACTCTCTCAGGTTATCTCCGCACAAAACCATTGCCTCACTCTCGAAGCTCACTCACACTCACTAACTCGCTCACCGACTCAGTACCAGACCTCTCTGCGCCTCTTTCCATGGCAGAGAAGCTAGCTTTTCCTCTTCTCCTCCCAAACCACACTCCTTCAAAACCCGCCATCTCCGGCCACCGCTACAACCCGCCGCCTCCGACGGACACACTGGTTGTAGAACTTCAAAAGATCCCAAATTCGAGCCAATTCACCAACCTACATACCAGAACCCAACCCAGAACCGTCAATCGCATGGGCAGGCCCAGAGCCCTCACCCGCGGCAAGCCATGGCAGCTCCATCGTCTCTCTCCTCAAGGTGAGCCAGTTTTCCGATCCTTGATCGACCCATGTTTTGATTCCGCTAAAATTGGTGAAGTTTTGGGTCAATTGATGAACCCAATGGGTAGTGATAGACAACTGTTAGAGGATATTTTGGCCATTGTTAAGGGTTTAGGGTTTTACAAGAAATTTGACTTGGCTTGGAGTGTGTTCGAATGGCTTCGTAGTCGTGAAGAGTGTGTCTCCATTATGAAGGGTCCTGTTGTTCCTATAATTATAGACATTCTTGGCAAACAGGGTCGGGTTTCGGAAGCAGCTTCCTTGTTGTATAGTCTTCGCGACGAGGGGACTGAGCTTGATACTTATGCTTTTACTTCTTTGATTAGTGTTTGTGCTAGTAATGGGAAGTATAAAGAGGCTATGGTCGCGTATAGGAGCATGCTCGAAGAGGAGTGCAAGCCTACTTTGGTCACTTACAATGTGATTTTGAATGTGTACGGGAAAATGGGCATGCCTTGGAAGGAGATTATGACGATATTCAAGAAAATTAAGGACGGTGCCGGTGGGGTTGCACCGGATGCATACACGGATAACACCCTTATTAGTTGTTGTCGGAGAGGGTGTATGTATGAAGAAGCTATTAGTTTTTTTGAGGAGATGAAATCGTCGGGTTTTCTTCCTGACAGGGTTACCTATAATGCTTTGCTGGATGTTTATGGGAAGTCTCGGCAGCCTGAGAAAGCTATGGAGGTTTTGAAGGAGATGGAGGTTAATGGGTTTAAACCTAGCACTGTGACTTACAATTCGTTGATCTCTGCTTATGCAAGAGCCGGTCTGTTGGAGGAAGCAATGGAGCTTAAAACCCAGATGGTGGAAAAAGATATGAAGCCTGATATTTTCACGTATACCACCCTTTTTTCGGGATTTGAGAAGGCGGGGAAGGATGATTCTGCAATGAAGGTTTTTGAGGAGATGAGGACTGCCGGTTGTAAACCTACTATTTGTACTTTCAACGCATTAATTAAGATGCATGGAGATCGGGGGAAATTCGCTGAAATGATGCAAGTTTTTGAAGAGATTAAGGCTTGCGAATGTGCCCCCGATATCGTGACTTGGAACACACTTTTGGCGGTATTTGGCCGAAATGAGATGCACACAGAAGTTTCGGGTGTGTTCAAGGAAATGAAACGGGCAGGGTTTATACCTGAGAGGGACACTTTCAGTACATTGATCACTGCCTACAGCCGTTGTGGATTTCTTGACCAAGCCATTGTTGTTTATAAAAGAATGCTGGACGCTGGGGTTACTCCGGACCTTTCCACCTACAATGCCGTTTTAGCTGCATTGGCTCGGGAAGGACATTGGGAACAGGCTGAGAAAGTAATTGCTGAGATGAAGGATGGTAGGTGTAAACCTAACGAGACAACATATTCTTCGTTGCTTAATGCATATGCTAATGGAAAAGAGATTAAGCGGATGTGCGCTCTTAGTAAGGAAATTTATGCTGGCACAATCGATCCACATCCAGTTCTCTTAAAGTCTCTTGTTTTAGTGTATAGCAAAAGTGGTCATCTTAAGGAAACTGAACGCGCTTTCTTAGCCTTGACAAATAAGGGTCTGTCTCCGGATTTAAATACTCTGAATGCAATGCTTTCAATATATGGGAGGTGGCAGAAGATTGAGAAAATGAATGAGATTTTGAACTTCATGATAGAGAGTGGCATTACTCCTAGCTTGTCAACTTACAATAGCTTGATGCATATGTACAGCCGGTCAGCAAATTACGAGAGGGCGGAAGAAATTTTGAGGAAAATCATCGGGGTTGGAATCAAGCCCGATATAATTTCGTACAATACTATTATATTTGCCTATTGTAGAAACTCTCGAACGAAAGAAGCTTCTCGGATACTTTTAGAAATGAAGAATTGTGGGCTGGTTCCAAATGTGCTCACTTTCAATACCTTCGTAGGAAGTTATGCATCTGATTCAAGGTTCGCAGAGGCTATTTGCGTAGTTAAATACATGATCAAGCACGGATATAAACCAGACCGATATACATACAACACGATTGTTGATAATTATTGCAAGCTAGGGAAGCGGGATGAGGCAATCGTTTTTGTTGATGACCTTCACAAGCTTGATCCACACGTCGCAAAAAAGGAGCAAGCCAGGTTATCAAAACGCATTATAAAGAAATTGACACGTGTTTTCCGGGAGCCTTACCGCAGGAGACAATTCATACATTTCTCAGTTTGAGGACCATCAGCTATATATATGTTTAGCGTATATGGCTGGCGGCGGAGAGCTTTTGTAGATCAATTAGGTGGCAGGAGGATCAAAGAAATAACTTCAAGGTATGTGCAATTATCTATATATTTAGCAAAGAAATTATAACCAACATGTGCAGTTAAGCTGTGTTGTCTGTCAATTCTTTATTTTGTTGACGGGTTTGTGTTTGCTGTACTTGAATCTACATGACATGACGTTTGTGAAGTCTTAATGAGCCTTACCAGATATTTAAAAGTAAATCTTTGTAGAAACTGTGGAAATTGGCCTAAGATTAACATTATTTGGATGTATATGCCAATTAGTTGAAGTTGATTATATGGTTGGTGATGGCTTCTGTGTCAAGGCACAAATATGCAGCCATTTTTTCAGCTCATGCTGTAAAGTTGTTCCAATTTTGTGCAGTCTGGTAAATATGAAGAAAATTAGGGCACATAATCTTTTGTATTGGAGTCATAGTTTGTGTTCAAAGAGCTGGACATTGATGTTTCTTATGTTTAGAACCAAAGAGATAAGTAGTTGCTAAGAATATGAAGAGAATGATATGTTTTAAAGAGAGTCAGGAACTGCTGGGTTTTGTTGTGTCAACTTAGTCCAATTGTTTTCAGAAATTGTGTCAAATCGGGACATTCCGTCAAATTCATGGACAAGATTCGTTACTGAATAACCTTTGGACTAAATTGACTCGATTGATAGTTCATGTACTACATCGGACTCCCTGGGATTGCAAGAGCCTCCGCTTCACAGGATAGTAAAGCACCCGACATCTAACTTCTCTCCTCCAAGAACTCGTCACCACCTCCCCTTTTCGTTGCGCTGAAATCAGAGCTGACATTTCTGATTTTGGGACGAACTTTTTTGAGTAATGAACTGTGGGTTTTACGGATACATGCGCAGATCTGACCAAACCAACCTGAAAAGCAGGTTGGTTTTGAGTGTCACCAGTTTAGATCCAAATTGGCAGCTCTAGCGGACATTTGTCCCAATTTGAAAACCTAACTTGAACATTGAAAGCTACTGTTATGGGCTTAAGTTAAGGTTGGGCTTGATCCAATCCTTATTAGTCCTCAAATGGGCTTTGTTGGGCTTTCAGTTGGATGGGCTTTGAGTGGGCTTAGGGTTTCTAGGTCTACTTGGCACTTTCTAGTGTTTGAAACTTAAAACATTTAGTAGTATATTCTTGCAGATGTGATGTCTATGTTGCTTCAAAAGCTTTGAGGAGTTGACAAAATGTATTGCTACATTAGATTAGTGAAAATGTGTATTTTATACCAACATGTTTTTTTTATTTATTATTTATCAGTTTTCTTTTCTACAAAGTGACGAGACATGTGATCGAATAGTTATTCAATAAAATTACAAGCGTTTTCTAACCCAACTCATGTAAACCGCTATATGCATGGACTTATATAATTGTAGGGAATCGGGGCAAGGGGAATGATCTGATATTTTGTAAAAATTCGATCCAAAATGAATTATTATATTCTATTTATAGTTTTTTTTATTACTTTAGGTCCAGTTTTATTCTAGTTCTAATCCAAATTATTTTAATCCAACATTAAAAAAATAAAATTAATCCGGTCAGAAAAATCCAAAAAAATGGTTTGGTCAAAATAAGTTAGTCATTGAATTTAAAAAATCAACTTTTAGACACCTTGATAATAATTTACTATTTCTAACCCTATAATAAAGCTCTAACTCAATAGTCGTTGAACTTAAAAAATCAATAATGGTGTGATTCTCTATCGAGACTTCAATTTTCATTCAAAATACACGTTTAGAAAGCGTTTGTATTCTAAAGAAACTAACGTGGCATGTTGGCGTTACACTTTGCTGAGTTGATAAGCTAAGCTGATGTGTAGGTTGGTTACCTTTTTCAGCTGGTTAGAGGGGAAAGTATGACCGTCTCATGACCAAAACAAGGCAATACGCTAATCAGAAGACGAGTCCTAAATTTGAATAAGTTCAAAGAGTCCCGAACCATTTAACCCCGTCTATTTACTTACAAAGTTACGACAACCTTAAGAGACATGATATCAAAACAAGAATTTAAGGAACCCTCAAATGTTGAAGATGAGATGGATAAGGTTCATAATTGGAAATGAAAACACCATTATGCAACTTTCTTTCCATCTCCTATCTTTCAAACCAACCAGTCATGTAAAAACAAAAAAAAACTTCATGGTGATTTTGAATATTAGGTTTAAGGTAGTGTACTAGAGTTCCTCAACCACTTGGCTTCTTTGGCCATCCATTTAGGATCACTGAAAGAGAAAGATCTCTACATATATCAACCATAGTTGAGCTTATCTCATTTTTGATAAGTTATCACCATCTATATATGTTTGTTTCTATGATCAGCAAAACCGTAAAGATTCACTTAACCAATCCCATAAGCAACAAACTCTCTCTCTCTTCCACATGTACCAGTAGTAGAGCATTTTTACGACTACTTGATGCACTAGTGAAGACATGTACTTACTCGCTTGGGCTTTCGGGTTGAAGTGATGTATAATGTGGTTTCTGAGCTGGTTTGATCTTCAGGACATGTGATTTCGTGGTGTTGTCCAGCTTGATCACGAGGAAGTAGTGAAATCTCCTGTGCACATTAGAAAAATATAGAGTTAGTGCTTGTTTGGTAACTCTACTTTGAAACTGGAAGGAGCTGGAATTAAGACTTGAGCGTGGCACTTTTTCGTCTTTGCAATTTAACAAAATTTGCAATATTGTGAAAAAGACATGTTGACAAGAACAACAAATTAATGACAGCCTTGGACTTGATCAACAACTCCCACAAATTTACTATACACTAATAAAACTTGGGACCCATTCTATTCAACTACTTATATACTCTTTCCAATTCTCATCTCTGCATTTCACAACCATGAGCTGGTGGTGGGCTGGAGCTATTGGCGCTGCCAAGGCATCTCTCTCTCTCTCTCTCTCTCTCTCTCTCTCTCTCTCTCTCTCTCTCTCTAGTTAACCGAGTTTCTCATGTATGATCTAAATTTTGCAGAAAAAGTCTGGGGGAGATGCGTCGAGCAACTACCAGAGTGTTGGCCTTATCATTGGAGTGACAGGTATTGTTGGGAGCAGCCTAGCTGACATCCTGCCGCTGCCTGACACTCCTGGCGGCCTCTGGAAGGTCTACGGTGTTGCACGCCGTCCGCGGCCCACCTGGAATGCTGATCATCCGATAGAGTACATCCAGTGTGATGTATCTGATGTTCGAGAAACTCAAGAGAAGCTTTCTAAGCTTACCGATGTCACTCACATTTTCTACGTGACATGGACAAGCATGGCTACAGAAGCTGAAAACTGTGTTGTTAATGGTGATATGCTGCGGAATGTGCTGAATTCAACCATCCCGTTTGCGCCA
Source organism: Pelargonium exstipulatum (assembly GCA_036897565.1). Lineage (NCBI taxonomy): Eukaryota > Viridiplantae > Streptophyta > Magnoliopsida > Geraniales > Geraniaceae > Pelargonium > Pelargonium exstipulatum. Next base: position 7,486 of record JAYMTG010000769.1, read on the forward strand.
AACTTGAAGCATATCTGCTTACAAACTGGGCTAAAGCACTACATAGGTCCATTCGAGTCCCATGGCAAGATTCAGACCCATGAGGCTCCGTTTCATGAGGACCTTCCTAGGCTTGACGTGCTTAATTTTTATTATACTCTAGAAGATATCTTGCTCGAAGAGGTGGAGAAGAAGGAAGGTTTGACATGGTCGGTTCATAGGCCGGGAGTGATATTTGGGTTTTCTCCTTCTAGTGCTATGAACATAGTTGGGACTCTTTGTGTCTATGCAGCTATATGCAAGCACGAAGACATGCCTTTAAGGTTTCCGGGGAGCATTGAGGCGTGGGACGGGTATTGGGATGCTTCGGATGCAGATTTGGTTGCTGAGCATCAGATATGGGCGTCAGTTGATCCATTTGCAAAGAACGAGGCGTACAATTGTAGCAATGGGGATGTGTTCAAGTGGAAGCATCTGTGGAAGGAATTAGCTGAGCGGTTTGAGATCGAGAACTATGGATTCGAAGAGGAGAACTTGAGCTTGCAGGAACTGATGAAGGACAAGGGTCCGGTATGGGATGAGATTGTGAGAGAGAAAGGTCTGGTGCCTACTAAACTTGAAGAGGTCGGGCAGTGGTGGCTTGCTGATATAGTTTTCGGGAAAGGGTCTTTTTTGAACATCATGAACAAAAGCAAGGAACACGGTTTTCTTGGGTTCAGAAACACGAAATCATCGTTCGTTTCTTGGACAAACAAGATGAAAGGTTACAAAATCGTTCCTTAAGTAGACAACTTTTTATGAATACATATTTGCTGGCCATCGTATTGTTTTAGTTGTTCATAAATAAAAAGGATGGTCTAGTTTAGGTATTGTTGATTCAATGTAAACTAGTAAGGGTTTGTATTGAAAGTCTAATGTAAGATTTATATATACCAAACAGGCTCTCTTATTTGGAATGAAACAAAAATTTCTTTCTGAACAGAAAATGCAGTGTTCGGTTAATTATAGTTAAGAGCAAGAATGGCTACAGCATAGCAAACACAACTAAAACCGAAATTCAGAATATTCAAACAGATAAATATGTGAAAGATTGCATTTCCGAAGATGGACAGACACAGAACCACTCTAATACTTTACTACAAATTTCTACGAAACAGGTTTAGCTTATCTAAATTTATTAAAATTGGTCCAACATATCTAAATCGGTTCTGGCCCGAAATGTGTCAGATTGCATCAATTTATGCATTTCAACAACTTCATAAATCATAGTTAGAGCACTTATTAAGAACTTTACTTTGTTATAACAATTCAGATTTCAAAAGCTACAAGTACGTGAATAGACTCAAAATTATAATATCAAGATGCGCTCCATTCCATTATCTAGTTGTAAATTTGTATCTCTCAGTTCCATAATATAAAGTCAATAGGCGCACCTGTTATGATTGCATTACGTTTTCGCCTCCAAATGCATAATCGTCTTAGATTAGAGTTTGGAAAGCAATAGTGCAAGCTGCTCATCGGACACCTTCACTTCAACACACGCTTGCAATGATACAGCAAGTCTTGCAGCTAATTGATGCTTACACTAGAAGCAAAAGAAACAATATAAGGAAACATATTAAAAAAATGAAACTCAGGAATACAAGGGACTGCACAAACTAAATGAAAAGCAAGACTTACACAGAGCTGTTCTCCTCGGTTCACAATGTCGTAGAAAAACGAATAGCAGGCACAATAACTTTCAGCAAAACAGAAATACTCTTCCTTCCGTCGAGATTCCCCAACAACCTAACCAAACCAATTAAACAGGACACGAATTTTCATTTACAATAAATAAATAAACTATCAACAATGCTGTTTGAACGAACTAACTACTTAACGTAAATCCAACTTTTCCTGAACCATACTTAACAAGTTAACATCGCCGATAACATTGGTAAATCAAAACCATCACAGTGTCTTATCATCCTGAATCTCCATCGCATATGCAAACTAATACTAACAACAAAAATACCAAACCTTCCAAGTTCTTGTCCAAATCTCTGATACAAACTACTAAAGAGCTAAAACCCAACTAGACTCCACATTTTAGCAACCTCATATTCCACACTTTCAATATGGGATACTTTAACACTTCCCGTGCCGTGTGGGCCTACTTTGCAGACGGACCAAGAATTACACGAGAGGCAACACAAACAAGCCATGCGGGCTCAACACTGAACCAACTCTAACCAACCTAAAAGCTTAAGCTATTAAGGTAGCTTATGGATTAGAATTTTTGTTTTGAAATGGAAATCAAGAATGGGAAAGAGATTCAGAATCCTATTATCCATAGAGCTTTTTGGTAATGAAAATGTCTCCGGAACCGATTCATAACTTTTATCCCAAACAATACCTAAGTGGAGTGCCCAACAAGCACATCAAACAATCTCAAACTCCACACTATCAATGTGCTATACTTCCAATAAACCCAAATCAGACCATTGGTCGTGAAACACCAACAAACCATGCCCACAAGGAAATGGAATATATATAGTTATGTACAACACACAAATGAAAATACCTGAAAAATAACCCGGCCGCTCGGCTCACCAGAGATCCTCTTAACACCTCTTTGATCAACTATCCTAGTTGCTCTCTCAAAGTTCTTACCAAACAAGAAATGCAAGCTGAAATCAAGAAACAAACAATCCAAAAAAGAAACATTTTCTAAACCCATTATCACAATAAAATTCTAGCTTCATTTTGCTAATCTATAAACAATTTTAACAATAAATGAAAAAATATGAGTACTAACGTTGACAGCTGATCATCTGTCACTGTCCCATTCCACCAAATTCAACTCGTCCAGTCAATTCCACATGAAATAGCAAACAATGAAATGAAACAATAATTCAAAGAAGCTTTAACGAAACTAAGACCAGACCTGACCGAGTTGACTCAATCTGCCTCCACACTGCCTCTGCAGCTAAGCTACTACCACTCATCTCATTCTACTCCCGTCCCCACGAAAAAAGATGGTAAATTTCGAGAACCCAATTGGTGCAATAGCCAATTCTCGAAACCCTAATCGGTCTGTTTGGTTGCTGAGAAAATAACGAAAATGGTACGAAATGAACAAGAGTCTTGGGTTGGAGCTGAGTTTTGCTGTGCTGAGCTCACAGCTGTAACAAGACTCTTCTAATTTAAACCTTTGTTCTCCTACAATTTTATTTTTGTTGTAAATAAATGTATGTGGGACCCACAGTGGGAAACATGTGGGGCCCACACGAAAGAAAAGAATGAAACTTTCGGCCTGAGTGAACAGTGAATGAACAGTAAATCAAC
>JAYMTG010000770.1:0-10781 GCA_036897565.1 Pelargonium exstipulatum
TTGGCACGCAAGGGGAAGCTCAAGTCTCACAGGAATGACCAACATAACATTCAACAAGCTCTAAAAGAATCAGGCTTGCTTAAACAAATTCCAACAAAATTCATGCTCAACCTTCTATTTTGCGGCTTTGGAGACCATCACATAACACGCCTCTTCAAATATGATCACCCTCACCCTCCAACGAGCTCCCAAAGAGTTCTCATCCTTAGTCAAGAGGAATCCCAACAAAAATCTACGCTTGACATCAGATGTCGCAACCCTGAGATCCATGTCGCATCATGCTACTATGAAGGAATAGCAAAATCTTTCAGTACATCTGCAATGTCGTAGCCCTGTGCCCCTCCAACCTAAGGTCACGCAACTTAGGAACATGTTGTGACCTTAAGAGCAATGTTGCATTCCTAGAACGTTCTTGCACCCACTTTTGCTCAGCCTTAGCCCATCATTCTATCGAATATCACCGCATTCTCGCCTCCATACTTATATGAGTTCGTGACTTTCAAATAGAGCTTTAAACCACAATGAGTGCTCACCGCCTCTCTCAAACACACAGTCTCATTAGAGGCAACGAGTTCCAAGCATACTAAATGCATGCAAAACCATAAATCCAAAAAGATTGTGAGTTTATAAAAGGCAAAATCATTTAATTGTCTTTTATAAATTAATTATGCTTTATTCACCGATAGTAATTACCTAGTGGTTTGTATCCTAGTTTACGACAACAAATGTGTTTATGGATAAACGAGAAATTATATAACTCTAACTAATTTGATAGGAATGATACAATAAAAGAAGGTGAAAATGAGAATTAGGAGCAAGAAATAAAAGATGGTACATGAGACACGTTTTTGAGACATGACATCCTGGAAGGTCACACACATTGGATTGCCCAACTTTGATACAAATAAGAACAAATCAATCCTCATCCTCGTGGCCTACCGTTACATTGCATTACTTTACACTAAAATTAATATACACACAACTTCTGCTTTTTATTTGTCATTATCTCATTTGGTCAATAACAATTTATATACACTCTTCACATAAGTCTTCTCTGTTTTTGAGATCACTTTACTTAAATTTGTTATGTAATGTGTAAGCACTGAAATTAATTTCAAACAGGAGAATAAGAATTTCTACCCAATGGTAAAATAATTAAAAATGATTAACTACATTATCCCTTCGTTTAAAAGATGAGTTTTTTTTACTTATATATCATGAATCGTTTTTCATACCGTGAGGCGAGAAAGGAAATCAATGTGACGCTTCATTTTATACGACTGATCTTATATGGGTCATGTTTGAACTCTTTGGTGTTTGTCGACCGATTGACAAGACATAGTTTATGATAAATCTAGAGTATTCCTAACGGCGTGGATTTCAACACAAAACGCCATGGGATAGCGAGAAGTGATCTTGAAACTATCCTATATATATAGTCTGTGCAGATGCATAATTCGCTTGAGAAAACGTCAAAGTTTCCTCTAACATAAAGTCAATCAACATTAATTCAAATAATGATTAGTAATGGAGTATTGGAAATTGTATAGTTCAATGAAAGAAGAAGCCAATAACAAATACCATTCTTAAATACAAGAACATGATGAACATTGTGTAGTTTAAGCAAACTAATTTGGACCACTCAAAATCCACAACATCCCATCCTTCATTCTATACATCTCCTCTTTGTTTAGAATCATAAATGTTGTAGTTACAAAATTAGGCTTCTGTCAAATAATTATCACCATTTATGATTTTTTTTGGAATGAATTCAATGGCTTCTCTAGCTTAGGATCTAGCTCATCACATCTTGTCAACCCCTTATTGACATAATAGGAAAGAATCATAAAATTCATATCTCAAGCCATTGTTTGTTTGTATTTGGATAAGAAGTGAGACTATATGCTATAATAAAAAATGGTTACGGAAAAAAACTTATATCTGACCGAACTTTTTTATCTCACATGAAAGATAGTTTGACCATGCCCGTCTCCTCAAATACTTCATATGCTATTAATTTTTAGGAGATGACTTATGTAGCTTAAAAGAGACGGAACTTATTATGAGCGATAGATTTTAAATGTTTTCTAAAACCGTAATTCATGTAGTGATACGAGGATGAGGTGGGCATGATTTTTATATTTTGTAGTTGAGAATCAAGTAAAAGTACTACAAATTACTCTCTTACATCAAGGAAAACATTTTGTCTTCTACAATTGTTGCATGAACCAAGACATATTGGGCCAATTGGTTAAAACACTTGGAATATTTTATGAAATCTCAAGTTCGAGTTTTCTTGTCGACGGTATTAGATGAGATTTGTGGGGTGGGGATTAAGGTGACGCTCCCTTTGGGGAGTAAGAAACATTGTTACTTCGAATACGATGTCCAGTTGCTGATAATAATAAATAAAATAAAATAAAACAATTGTTGCATGAGGTTTTAGTTTCATTAATAGAGAATAAAAATGTGCAGATCTTCACATCCCAACTTTCCTCCTATTATTAGATGTTGTTTGATCTTACTAAAAATTTGGCATCACCAACCCAACTATTAAAGCAATTACTTTACGTTTCAAAAACCAACAATAAAAAAAACTGCAAAACTAATTTCTTGACCATTGAAACTCAGATTTCCTTTGTTTTCATATTGAATTTGATTACCAATCCAAATAGTTTGGATTGTGATGGATCCCAAATCTCAAATGGTTTTGACAAACACCCACTGGATGTGGCATAGTTGGTACGCTGGAGCTGCGTGAGTAGGAAGAGCTCTAGAGTTCGATCCCCACTCAACGCGCTCCTTAATTCTGTGACCAAGCCTTAAATGAGGATTAGTCTAGATATAGTCAAATGACTTAAAAGATGTCTATTGCGAAAGTGCGAGTCTGCTCAAAAATCTCATGGTTTAAACAAACAAAAAAAAAGTTTTTGACAAACAAGCTCTTAAAAGAAAATATCAAATGCTACAAACCAACATGCCTTAGGCTCATAGACTTGTGAAGTAGATATATACAAGATCAACTTTAATTACATGGGCATGTTTTTTGGGACAAAATTGGATTCATAAACTCTAGCAATCTTTGGGAGTTTTGAGAGGTCATGTATTGTATGCATATTGTGGATTATATTCCATTTCCTTACATCAGACTGAAACAAAACTAGGATTAAATTGGGGGTTGAGGTCTTCCAAGCATTATAGACAAAGCTTTAGTGGCAAAGTAACAATGACTAATGAACAACCACATTTATATGCAGCTCAGCTCAAGCAAATACAAATAGATAGCACCAAAAAATGTATGTATATGTTTGTTGTTATTTAACTTGTTCTCGAGTGTTTTTGTGAATAGCATGAGTGACTAATTGTTCCATTTTCATGCATCAAAATATATTCATTTGATGATCAGACCTACTTTCAGCCGGTTGTAACGCGGGGAAGAGAGTCCAACAGCTCAATATCAAGAATTGACGATAAATCTGCCATTGATTTAATAAAATTTATCTACAGATCGAAGAAACTGAGATTAGTTTCCCCGAGAAAATGATCAAAAGAAATAGAATGTACACTTATGTACAGAATCTACAGATGATTTAACCAGCTTCCAAGGTGAGTGAGTATATGTAATGGGAAATTTAGTTGCCAATGTCGAAGTATCTGGGATCTGATGGAAAATGATATTCTGTATGTAACTGCAACGTCAAGATCATGAAGCGCCCAGTTAGACAACAAAAACAAACATATATTACCGGAACTTGGCATGCATGGTACATGGGTTAATCAATAGCTAAGCAAGTTTTGAAGCCCGGGTGATATATTAAAAGTACACATCCAAAGAGAAACAACAGATTCTATGGTAACGGGAAGTTTGAATGAAGATATAGACATGTATATGCCAAGGAAGTAACTCAAGAACAATTTCAAGCCAACAAGTTCTCAAGATAATGAACAGAAGTTACAGAACCAATGTGCTTAGTTCGGGAAGGCAGTATCTATCAAACATCAACATCAGTAGATGGGATGTGTAGTGCTCTACTGTGTGGACATAACGTTCTCAAAACATCTATCATGCCATAAGAGCATGGTTAAATCACAAGTATTACTTATTTCTGGTCACCACTAGAACTAGCACACTAAGCAAAATATAAATATATCCTTGGAAAAGTTAGGTAGGTCAATTAGACGAGAAAGCTGAAAGAAATACATATGCATGTATGTACATAGAGGATTTACCTTGCCCTCATCCGCATCTGTATGGCGTTGAGGAAATACAACCTTCAAATTATTATACAGGTAGAAACGCCGCTCCCTTTCAGTGTCCAAGTTGCTAGCTGGTGCAGATGATGGATCGGATTTGCACCTCTGAAGTGACTTTGAAGGCTTCTTCAGGGGAGGGCATAAAAACCGGAGATGAAGAGCATAACGCAGAACACCCGCACAATTCATATGCTCGTTGACTTTTGATGGGCTATTTACAGATTTGCTTTTAATTACATGACAAGTATTTGACAGGTTTCTGTCCTCAACCTCAGATTTCATGCATTCACTGCTGTCAAATGTGGAACTACTATAGGCTACATTCCCTGTACAACAGCAACCTTCGGTTTCAATTACTTCAGTATTCTGATCAGTAGAGTTTACATTAAGCACATCACTGACTCCATATGAATTGTCGAACTCCCTGCTATTTGGCAATGAACTGTTGGTGTTTAAATTTAGCGATGGCTTCAAATCACTTTTCAAGTCAGGATTTCCAAGTTTTGCATTGCCGGGTGTAGAAGTTGGTCGAGTAGAGGCAAGAGTGATCTTTTGGCGCAGAAATGTCTGTATTTAATTCGAATAAGGTACATACAAAAATAGAAACTCAGAATCTCAGTTCATGCTAATGAATAATGCACTAAAGAAAGCTACAACAATATATCATTTAACAAGAAACTCACACTAATAAAAGATCTTTAAAATCTGCTAAACAGAGAAAAAGGTAAGGGGGTAAAAGAGAGGATAAAAATGAACGGAAGAAGGCCTCAACCTCATGTACCATAAACATGCTTCTTACACATTCAAAGAGGTGCAAGATGGTTTTAAATGGCCTAAGTTCGGAGTTGATAGCCTGTTTTTTATGCAGATTCAAGTTCAACTATGCCTATATCGGGATGTCTGGATTTGTATGTAGAACATATTCAAAAATCACAATCACAGCATGAGCTCAGTATGGACTCTAATTTTACAAGCAATTGATGTTCATCCACACTAACATTTCCAGAACATACACTATTTGTAATTGAGTTAATGAAACATACAAAACCAAAGGCAATAATAATGACAAGTTAAATTATTCTTCATAAAAAAGAACACAAATGCTCATGTCAATGAAATGCATACTGACTTACCTTGGTACCAGCTGGCATGTCACTTAAATCATAGTTGCAAAAGAAGGTATGAATGGGTGTCTTTTCTGGGTTGCTGAGAACCTGCCATAACAATTTCGGTCAGTCGGTGCATGATAACCATCTTCCAAGATATACCACTTACATGATGTAAATATAAACAATTGAAGCTTGTTGATACAATGTTATCAAAATCTAGATGTTTGTTCAAGATTAGGAAACATTAAAACATCTAAGAATAACAATATGTTGCGAATTTCACAATATGTTTAGTACTTCCATCTTGCAATGTTTCCATTATAGCGTCACCACATTCATAGCTCCATACACCTGTGACAATGTCCTCATTTCCATTTTACTCATAGACAAGGACAACAGATAAAAAAAAAGGGAGTAATTTTCATTCATCACTTCTTTCAGAGACAACAATGAATCAGGAATCTTCATCCAGGAAGAAAATATGAAAGGCTCTACTTCAGATGCGGGAAATAATAACTAGAAGGAAGGCAAAAATTAAATTTCCAGGCATTATCTCACAAGCCATCATTGCAGCAGGACTCATGAACCTCCAAGGCTGCGGAGACCCCAACCAGCCAGAAATTGAATAAACCTTAGTACTGAAAACTCAGCTCCTTAATTATTAGTTAATAATTTGATTCTGCCACAAACTTTAATTGTCACTCAAACGACTTTAAAGAACAAAACTAAGAAAGAGAACTGACAGACAACACACAAGTCACCACGAAACTATAGAAAGTACAAGAACTCCTTTGATGCAATGCAACTCACCCTATATAAAACATATGAAAAACTGAATATTCAAAATCCCTACAAATTTTCGAACAGAACCAATTACCAGTTGTATGCGCCCTTTTATAGGAATACGCAGGCGGCACCTTTCTGCCCTGTAATCATTAATGCTGAGGCTCCTTTTCAATTTTGGCCCTCTACAAATGTTTGATGGCAAATGCGTTGCAAGATCTATGGATGAATAGTACAATAAGTAATTATCACCATCAACACTAGTCACTGCAAAAGGAAGTTTCTGTGCTTTTGGTGAGAAATTCCCTCCAGTGACATTGAGAACAGCTAAGAAGCCATCTATTCTCTGCATACAAAAAAGAAAACACAACTTTTTTAAACTATAATGAAGTACGACACATTATAAGTTCAGCACATAAATGCATAAGCCCTATAAAAAAGCATGAGTCCTAACCTGACTGACTCTTGAAGATAACAAGCGACCAGATAACAATGACTCCTCAAATGAACCAATCAACGACCTTCTCATGTGAAGTCCACGCGGAGCTCTGACAGTCTTGGCATTTTGAGCGGATTTGGCCCAGCCCAAGTGCTGTTCTAAGCTCGTGCTCCTTTCAGGGTTAAGCGAATCAACTTTTTTCCACAGTAGATCAGATTCAGGCAATGATTTTCTTTGCACTCTAAATTCCTCATCTTCAAAAGATAAAACTCTTGCAACAGTTCCATCAAGTGACTGTTCCATATCCTTCAAGGTTATCTGGTGATCGTCTAACTTTTTGAAAGCATCACTACGTTTGCTTGCAGATCTTGTTACTTCATGGAATTTTGGGCCAAGAGGTGACAATGAGGGTGGAGATGAAGGCACTATTTTTGGAGGTATGACAATTGATCCTGTTTGGGACCTTACTTTGGTTATTTCGCCAATGCTATTGATTCCAGGTGAAGGTATAATATGGCCATGGGATAGCGGTTCCTGGTTCAGTAAAGGACCGTCAATGGAAAAGTTTGAGTTTGCCCCACAATTATCAATGTGTGATTTCTTCAATTCCGGAGCACAAAACCCAGACCAGATTGGAGTATCAAAATAATTGCAGTTACGAATATTAGCTTTCTTATGCTCTTTTGGCACAAGAACATTAGAATTTTTACTAATGCTTCGCGAATCACTCTGATAAATACCACATCCAATGTCCAGTGAACTACCATTAAACTGGTCCGGAAGAGGCATTCCATTCAAAGGAGACAATAACCGCTTCCTGATTACAGAACCAGTGGCCCCAATTGCATTGTTGTTTGAATTCACGGCTGAAGATTGGTTTCCCTCAAAAACATCACGCGAAGAATCCATTGCACTTGATTCAAAACTCATAATCCCAGGAACAGAAGCCTGAATGCTTTGTCCACTTTTATGTGCAAACCAGATATTTTGTTCTGTAGAGCCAATCTTCAGCCCAAGTATGTTGGATCTGCCATCACTATGCATATTTAAGGCATCTGAGTCCTTGGAAAGCTCCAAGAACCCTTTCCTTTGGAAATCACCAAAAGAAGAGCATGTGAAATCCACCTGCATTCGGTTACTCACATTTCCCGCATGCATCCCATTTAAATCACAGCTGCTCATGCCAACATTTCGGGGTGGAGCATGCACAAATGTGCTCAAAGATGCTGCCACCTCCTCACCAATAGTGCTAGAGGAAACTTGAGGCAAGCCCATTTCTTCTACCAAGTTTCAAGAACCCTCTTTGATCGACTTATCCTGCTAATACACTATTGCTGTCCCTCTGCTAAGTGAATTCATCCATAAAAAGTTAAAATTCACTATGATCTGCCCAACCAATAATGGAGCTAAAGTTTTCCATTCCCTTCAATCCAGGTAGGAAACTAGAAGTATACATGCTATTTCCCACAGCTAAAAGAATCGATCATAAGCAATCTGAATCCATATCTACAATAGAACTAAAATCTGTCATTCTCTATCTACCACATGCATCCTCATCTTGCCATCCCATTCACAGCCCCAGCACCTTCATCAGAATTGATGAACGGTCTCAAACGGAAAGCGAGGATCCAAAGAACACGGGAAGGATGCTGCATCTCACCATCACATCCACAAGAGAAGAGAAAAAGAGTGACTCATGGTTTCCCCAGAAACCAGCAACTATCCTGTAAATATTTTATAAAAAAATAAACAAGTAAATAAAACCATCAAGAGAAGCATATTGTTTTCTGTTTTCCCCCTCACTTAATAGAAGATATACATAAAATGTGATCATCACTCATCAGTCATTTTGTAATTGAGCACCAACTCCAATCAAATGCAACCACCAAAGTTCATTCAATTAAAACAGATATAAACAGCCATAATTTCACAAAATCAACAACCTCAAAGAGAACCCCAACCTCTCTGATGAATTTTTGCATTATTGAGACAGATAATAAACTAAAATTTCCACATAAACTGAGCCTAAAATAGCTACAAATTTGCACTTGACTTGATCATCCCCTCTGAAAGGCTGAAACTAGCACAACAACAATCACCCCCCACCACCAACCCAGAATACAAATCACTATTTTCTCCCGAAACTTTCCGAGCAGCCAAACAGATACAAATAAACCAAAACAGACCCACAATTCTTAAAAAACAAGACGATAGCAGTAAATAGTGAAAAAGAGGAAGAGGGGACATAAAAAAGCGACGAACCGATCGATGGGGACAAATAAAGAAGAAACAGCAAAGGATGATGAAATAAAACCCAGAAGCGGTGTGTTCGCTCTGGGTTATTGGAAAGTTCTCTTCTTCTTCCTCCTCCTGGTGGTGGTGGTGTCAGCTTGTGTTCCCTTGAAAATAGGAAGCAATTCCATAAGCAGGCAAAGAGTGTTGTTGGGTAGAGGAAAAGGAAATGGAAATGGGTTAAAGGGTGGTGATTGATGAGGTGCTGTGAGCCTCCCGTATTGAAAACAACGTGTGTCATCGCTTTTTAACCAGAATTTTCTGGCTCGCCAAACAAACCCACATGACTTTCTCTCTCTCTCTGTTTTTGGTCCCAAGCTCTGTTTCAAGTAGCGCCTCTCTTTTTCCTCTAACTTGTCCGTGCCTTCTATAATTGTAGTTTTTTTCCTACTAATCACGGTTAGATGATTTTGATTATCTAGCTTTTGAATTATAAAATTTTGATTGGAAATGAGAATGAGAACGAGAACGTTTAGACGGAAAAAATTTGAATTAAAATACTTTTTCAATTGTTTGTTTTTACTCATATTTCTAATTTTTAAACAAAATGTGAAGTAAAAACACTTGTATTAAGACATAGAGTATATTGGTAGCAGTGGGTCGCACGTGTTATGTTTGAGGACTACGTTGGTCGTTCTAGGGGAGTTTGGCTAGCCTGCTCAAGCAAGAATGAGTTTTTTCCGTCGCGTCTTTAAATTCTTAGAAAATGTTTTCTAAAAAAATGAAATGTTTGAACTATTGATGTTAGGTATCTCACGCTTAGTACATTGCATTCACGTGCGACTTTTCGGACAATATGACTCACAACTGGTTCATACGTTTATTAACGATCTAATAATTGCGTTATTGTGAATGTTGGGCTTTGCCATCAATCAAGCTTAAGAGTAAACTTAAGTACTACTTAAAATATATCACCATCATCATTGCAATCTACAAATTAAAGTGGAATAAATTCTCCATCCACATTATTGAGAGAAAATAAAGACAAGCACATCAAGATAAAGCCGTCCACTAAGGCCACTATTTTATACACATTTATGGACCGATAATCATATTCAGATTATTTAATATTGAATAGCCAGAGAGGTTTATATGGATAGATATATAGATAGAAATTGTATGCACAGTAAGTTGTAGAGAAGAAGAGGCTAGGGCTTCTTTATTTTGTTCTGCAGATGTGATCAAGGAATGGGACATGTGATGATGAGAGACATTGCTACTAGCTGGCATGGATTGGAAGGATTTTATTTTATGGATTCTTCTGTTGAATGTACTAAAATGGCAAGAAAAGTATTCAATATGCAATTTCCCAAATCGTTTCGAGAAAACGACCTTTGTGAAACTCAGTATCTTTTCTATCTCTCTACAATAATGTAACGTGACACTTACAGACATATATCGGTAGCTAGCAATAATCTGCCGTAGTTACAGACATCTGTAGGTGAGTTAAAAATGATACACTAGTAAATAATTAGGGAAAAGGTAAAATATGGGGGGCTTAGGACACCCATCGGTTCCAGCGGCAGACATAGGTCGGTCCTAACGAGTTTAAGCAAAATGTATTTCTCATTTCCGTGTTTTTAACTCGCCTTCTGACTTCATGAGCAGAAGAGAATGAATCTGCTCAAGGGGAAGAAAAGCCGACATGGCGAGCTAGCTGTTTAATGGACGTAGCATGCAGCAGAGCACATCTTCAAGAGTTCAGACCTGAAGATCACTTCATCTCAGCCTTTCTGCAATGCCACCAGAGGTTGCAAACACAAGCACATTCAATTCCTGCATAGGAGCTTTAAATTTCTAAGAGATGGAATAGAATTACCCGGTTGAAGCTTAACAATCATACGTCTGTAATGCATTGTATGTCCCATTCTTCTACGCTTTCCCGGGAGTCGATGACTGTTTAT
>JAYMTG010000771.1:0-10777 GCA_036897565.1 Pelargonium exstipulatum
TAGCCTCTCTCTCTCTCTCTCTCTCTCTCTCACTCTTTCACTCTCTCTCACAGACACACACACTCACTCTATCTAATTTGACACTCGACCCCTGTCATATCCTCACCAAGTTTAACAATATCATTTGCAAACAACATACACCGAAGGTCCTCGATGTCTTGTGAGATGATCACTGAACAAAGTAAAAAGGAAATAGCTTAGAGATCCAATCCTATCATAATAGAAAAATGTCTCTTGACTCCCCCGCTTGTTGTTACACTAGTTGATACTCCAACGTACTTACTTCTAATTAAATTAGCATGCTTAATATGTACTCCTTTTTTTCTCTAGTACCCACCATAAATCATTCACATGAACTTTATTATAAATATTTTGTTGCTCAGTAAAAGCTAGAAGCAAGTCTTTTCCATTCTCTCTATACTTTTTTCACAAGCTCTCTTAATAGAAAAATAGCTTCCATAGTGTATCTACCATGCAAAACCAGATTGGTTCTCTAAACCTTATCTTCTACTCTTAACCTATGTTTTAGAACTGTTTTCCACTGTATCATTGTATGACCTGTGAGCTCAATTCCTCTATAGTTATTACTACTTTGAATATGACCTTTGGTTTCCTCCACTCGTAGGACATCTTATTAGTTCTGAAGATTTGGTTAAATAGGTTTGTCAGCCAACTGATAGCATTACATGGCCTGTGATATATGACTCATAATTTCTTTTGTATTTAGCAATTTAATCTGCTTGGAGATTTGACTCTTGTTTTCAAGAGATATAGTATGATACATGGCCTGTGCTTCTAAACTCAACCGAGTGCATTCTGTAATACATGTTTTAGAAAAAAGTTTTTTGTTTCATACACAGCTTTACTTTCATATTGTTGTAGTAGACATGCAAGTGTCAAATAGCATATACACCTATATTTATCTAGTATCTGTTGGCGCATCTTTTCTGAGGGTTTAAGAACATGGAATGGAAATGTTCAAGCTGCTATTCGATGAAATTCCGGAATTTCATAGAATTTAAGTGTAGGCTTAAATTCCAGCTCATAAGGTGTGTAAGTGTAGGCTTAAAGTTTGAACTTGCAGATATTTCCATTGCCTTGTTTCATAAAGACTAACCCTTATAAAACTTTTGCAACACCTGCGGCTGGGCCAAAAAATTAGATAGAAGGAAGAGAACTTTAGATATAAATATCTTTTGCTTTTGCCTCCTACAATCTTTCTCCCTTTTACTCTTTCTTAAACCTTTCTAAGATTCTGATGAGCCTTAAGTCATTAGGTGCATACATCCTCAGTTTATAATATCCTTATCTCCGTTTTTACTTGGAAACTATTGCTTGTCAGTTCATATCATTTGATGTGACGGGTGACATCCTTTTGCATTTGATGTAGACTTCTGCATTTAATGTAGATGTGTTTTTCCTTTTGTTTCATTAGATATCCTGGGCGAGGATCACTAATATACACACTTTACCTTCTCTGTATATGCATACTCATTTTCTTTCACAGTGAAATTTATAATTTGAAACAATCTACTGTTCTCATACTTACTCTTCTATCTGGTGTAGATGTGTCAACATAGAAATGACCTCTTTTTAAGAGCAGCTATCATGGTGCTGATGATCTCTGTGAAGGTATATTATAAATGCATAATTTATTTGCATTTTTTCTTGTTTAGCTTTCATTTGTTCTGTTTGTTTTGTTACTTTTTTAATGTTATTTTCCTTTTGCATTGTATCAAGTCTGTTGTTCTTAGTTGGTTTTTGTAGTTACCATTTTTACCCTACCTCCAGGATAGGTCCTTAAGTATATCTCAAACTAAGTTATATTTTCCTATATTCAATCATTTGTCTTTTTGTATATCTCTGAATTTTTAAACTGGATTTTACATTACATGGTAGAATGCATGTAAGATTGGATGGTTTTCGGGGAAGGAGACAGAAGAACTCTTAACTCTTGCAAATGAGGTTTGTGTTAGTTGCTTCATATATATAGACTAGGTTTATATGTTATGCACCATCAAAGATGTTGGTAATAGTCATCTTACTGTATATATAGATAGCGAGCAGCTTTTGCAGTCCTGGAGACATGAACACTGAAGCAACCCAATCTCTTGCTATTATTTCAACAATTATGACAAGGTACTTGATTTGCTCTATATGTAACATGGTTCAAAATTAATGATAGTGACAACTGTCTAATGAATAATGATACTGGACCTACGGATGTACAAAATATTAAGTTAAAAATTGGAAGATTGAATCCATTAGTATTATAATTATTGGAGATTCCTTTTAGATGACAATCCTTTTTATATTTGTTAGCATTAAATAAAACTCGTATCAATCCTGTCTCTCAGTATCAAGGTGGCTGGTTTCTGCTACTTGGGTATGAAGATTGAAGTTTGTCATTTATTTTCATGATGTGGTTCAGACTTCAGATTCAGACTGTCTCAAATATCTTATTATGTTAAACCATCATATGTGATGCCTACTGTAATAAATGTACAAGTAATAAAGTCCTACTAATTTGTGCTACTGCAAATATATGAATACTATTCAAAGATCTATCTCTGTGTAGGTTCTACCCTCTTATGAAAATGGGCCAGATACTGGCTTCTCTTGAAGTGAAGGTGATTTTCTTTTCACTGTACATTTCTCAAAGAAAATTTTGAAATAAAAACACAGTACTTAATCTAGTGTTGTCTATATTTGTCTGGATGCAGCCTGGATATGGGGCACATGTGTGTGACTTCAATATCTTAAAGCAGACTACACATTCTCCTGAAGAAAAAATAGTAAGCTTGTACTTGGTTTATGAAAGTCTCGCATAGTCCAATCTGCAATATACTTAGCAAACACCCTGTAGCCAACCTTTTGATGTTAACATACGACTTAAATCTACAAATTATTATTACTGTGGTTGAACCTATGCTCCATCTTTTATGTTTGTGTGTTCAAGTTATATGCTGCATTCATTGGTAATTGTTAATTCTCGTGAAGTAATCCACTACACTTGATAACTTCTATTCCGAATGACACTCTCTCTTAATTATGTTAACATGTATTTTGATGAATGAGCTGAATACCATAACCCCTTATTGTCAGCTCACATAAATATGTAAAACCAAGATAATCTTTCTCTAATATACAATTCCTGTCATGTAAACTAGTCTCTTTCACTCTAATACAATTTCTGGATTAGAGCAGTCTCAGCTAAGTATTTTGTTTACTAAACATAATTTGTTTCTACATGCCCTTCTTGTTACATTTATTTTCCATTCAAAAGTCACTGTTATGAATTTATTTCAGTATCTAATATATACACTAGTAACCACTGAATAAGCTCTGATTGTTGATAGTTTCCACATTAATTACGTAGTTTCTATTAAATGACTTCATAAATGTTGGTTATAGAAATATTTCTGCATTTGATGTGTGTTTGCATTTTTCATTTTGCATGCAGCGCCTTTTTGTGGCACAAAAAGATAATATAGAAACATCTACATGTATTACAAGTCCCCAACTAGTGAAGTACAACTCATTTCTCTTCTTTCTTTTAAAGTGAGTATAATGATTTATAGTTGTATTCTGATCACATCTTTTTTACCTCTGTAGCTTCCTTTTAAATGGAAAGCCAGTAGATAGAAGGACTAATGTTTCCATGGTTAGTTTATTTTCTGGATAAGTTAATACCTCCACTTTCTGGAAATTGTACAGAGTTTTGATTCATAATTTTGTATATTTCTATTATTGTTATCAGGATCCTGGACCACAAATGCCAACAAACGTGACATCCATGCTTAAATATGGAACAAATCTGCTTCAAGCAGTGGGTCAGTTCAATGGTATGCTCGGATACATGCCTTCTATGTTGAAGCAAGCTCATTTTGTTGGATGATATTCATTGTGCTCTAACTATCTCTTTATTAACTTCAAAGGTCATTATATCATAGTTGTTGCCTTTACGAGTGTAAAGCCATTACCAGATACTCCAGTGCTACAGGAATATGTTCAGCCTGCTCCTACTTCACTTGATTCAGGTACGCCTAAAATCATGTTTGGTGAATTATGTAAAACCTCTCCTTACTATTTATGTTAGATGTTCAAATGCATGATCTCGTTTTGTGCTTTGTTCTTACTCTTACTCTGCATCTAGATTCTGACATAATTGAGGGGCCATCCCGAATATCACTAAACTGTCCCATAAGGTATGTAATAATACTTTCTGTTTGGCTATTCTTTATGATTCTTTTTGTTATACATGTTCACTAACATGATACTATCTTATTTTGAACTCTTTGTCTGGGGTATTAAATTCCTTGTGTTATTGTGTGAATCAATGCATATAGTTTCAGAAACTTCGTGTGGTAAACTAACATACTCACATACACAAAATAACTTGCCTTTGAACGTTTTAATGTGATTCTCTCATCTTATGCTGATGGTGTGGTCCGTGTGAATCCTGTTTATACATCTGAATCTAAATACAGTTAATATTAAAATATATATGTGTCAACTTTCCTTCCATTTTTTCTTTTGAAAAGTCAATGCATGGTCATATGTTTTAAACTTCAGAGTTAAGATCACTCTGCATTTGGTTGATGTTGGTACTATTGATACAAATGCTAGTTGGTATATGTCTGTAGTGCCTACTTTTACATGTTCTTGTTCTGCTGTTATTCACCTTATTTTTGTTTTAGTTATACCAGCAGATAGATCCAAGTTTATAATTCATTTATCAATTACTTTCTTGAACAGTTATAAGCGCATCAAAACTCCTGTCAAAGGACTCACTTGCAAACATCTTCAGGTGAGTTCTCTTCTCAGTATCAAACCAGATAATATTGTACTATATCTTTTACTATGATCCATGTGTCACAAAATGGACTTTTTTGGGGGGATAAATAATGGTGTAATATAGACACGTTCTATGGAAATTTAGTCATTCCCTCTAGAGTGTCTATTTGTTTAAGTTGTGCTGCTCACAATGCTACTAAACTTTATTAGTTTTATTCTATGTCCTGATGAAAATTTAATTCCCAGGTTCAAATTTTGAAACTTCTGTAGTATTATTAATGATTGTTTAGTAGTTTTTGTTTACATTTAATCCTGAGTAATGTGAGATTAGTAGTTTTTGGAAAAAATAGTAAAATATTATACAGAAGTTGGTATCTTTAAGTGTCATCTATTGATGAGTTGGTGGGCCCAATTATTAAAATTTGGTAGTGTCGATTTTTAGTAATTTTTTATTTCATCGAATCCAGTTTGTGAAATGTGTGTTGCTACGCACTTAGTAAAAGTATTCGGTTCAGTTCAAAACTTCAAATTACACCAGAATAAGAATATTTGAAGATGGTCCATTTATAACTGATTCTCATGAGCTTCATTGTCTGTCTTGTGGCTCCAGTGTTTTGATTTCAGTAACTATGTTGACATAAATACAAGAAGACCATCCTGGCGTTGCCCACATTGTAATCAGTTTGTCTGCTACACTGACATACGTGTAGATCAAAATATGGTGAAGGTAAGAAGGCGTGCTTTTGCATTTGCTACACGGTATTATTTTTCCTCTATTTGGAAAAATAAATTATGTTCTTTTATCGTTGACAGGTGCTAAAGGAGGTGGGAGACAATGTTGAGGATGTCATTATCTCTGCTGATGGATCCTGGAAGGCTGTCATGGAAACTGATGGCAGTGTAGATAAAGCCCAAGCCCTCAACCGTGAACAGCAAGAACGTAGTAGCACGGCAAACGCTCTCCTATTGGATCTTTCTGAAGATGATGATGAGATGGCTACTGCGGACACAAACGAAACTGAAGATGTAAAACCTTTCCCGACTAATACTCACAGTCAATCTGCTGCCCCAAACTTAAGTGTGCCGCCAGGATTAAACATTTCTAATGGGAATAATCAAAATGTTGGTGCTCAAGTAGACGTTGACTTTTGGTCAGATCTTTACATTGCCTCCACTGCCAGGTCAGATGCTGAAGTTGCTGGTGCCATCTCGCAGTCCTTTCCTGCTAATTCATCACCAGCCCCTCTGTTGACTGATGGCATATCTCGTGCACTCAATCGAGAATCTGGGGCTCATGGGAGTGCTAATATGTCAACCTCGTTACCAATTAGTCAATATTCTGGTCCCAGCAATTTACAATTACAACAACCTCAACTTGATTCGGCTGTGAGCAATGAATATGGGCGGTCAATACCAAGACATATAACCAGAACTCCAACAGCAATCCAGGCCCTACCAGCACAGTCCCAGGTACCAAACCTACAACAAAGATCAAGACCCAGTGTGAATTCTCCCATCCCCAACAGTTCCCGACTTCCTTCCCAAACTACCCTACCTAGATTGCCAATAGCAAATGATAGACAACATCTTCCTAGATCCAATATTAACGCGGTTCAGGTAGTGATCTCATTTTCACTTATACTTCACTTGGATTCTTTTATTATTTTTATTATTATTAGAATCTCCCTGTTTTCTTCTGTTTCCATCTAGTTGCATGTACGGTTGATTTACCAATTCCAGGTTTAGCTTGTTGAGATCATTAGTTTACTTTTATTTGTCAAAAAGTTACTCAAAAAATGTTATTTGGTAATGATTGTGCTAATAGTCTTCCTTTTTGACATGGCGAAGAATGTGGCTAATCAAGAGCGGCCAGTCACTCCTGGTCAATCAGGCCAACAAGTTGGTCTTCCATCTTCAAGCCAACTTCCTGGTGCTTATAGAGGAAATTATCCGAGTCTTACTGGATTCAAGAATTCACACCTGCAACAAGCTTTTAACAGAAGGATGCCGCCTCAATCCATGAGCCACTCTCCAAGCTCAGTGAGATCACCTTCACCTGTCTTGCGACCTCAAATTCAGCAAGGAGGAGCTACCCCTGTAAATACTCAGCGAATAGCTCTGCAGACAACAAGACAATCACCACAGACTGTGCCGGTTCAACTTCAACCATCCAGAACCGTGCCATCCTCAACGAATGCAGATGGGTTTAGGGTGCCGGCAGGGGAGCATAGAGGAAACATGGGAGTGGCAGAAACAATTTCGAGGCCAGACGAGCAAAATTGGCGGCCCACAGGCCGAATGCGTGGAAGTCTCCAAGGTTCTGCATACTCTGCTGCTCTTAGCCAGTTCATGATGCAGCCAACCCAACCAACACCTCCGGTCGCAAGACCATCAAATCTGACATCACCCATTCCTACTCCTCCGGACATATCAACAGTGCTTGTTGCAAATAGCAGGAGTCTCCCTGTGAGAGATCCAGCTAGCACGCATGGAGGCTCGGATACTCAGCCTGAGCAGTCACAAAAATAGGAGAAGAGGCTACAAGGGTATGACCAATTTTGTACCCCATTATGGTCACAAGTTGAAGGTACTGTGTGTTTTGATATTTAGTTGTTGTAGATGTCTTCAGGGTATTGTTTGATTACTGTACTATGGATATTTTTACTACTAGTGTAGCGTCAAACATTATCATTTGTATGGATATTGAAAAATACAGAGAAGAGCTCAACACAAGCAAATTTGATTTTGCAATTAGTTCCTCTGTCCTTTACTGCTATAGGTCATTGAATTTGAGGCACCAAAAAAATCTTTACATCCTTTTATATTAAAATATATTCACTCATTCTCAAAATGCACTCTTCTTTTTAGGAAATTTCTTTTTAAAAAATTAGTGATGCATGCATTGTCAATATCCTTGCTATTAAAACTAATGAAGTTCATCTTATGTCGTTCTCAGAAAATTTAGTGATGCATATAAGAAGAAATATATAACACTTTTTTTTTTCAATATCTCTAAATATTAAAATATCAATAGATTCTAGGTTTTATATGTTTTATGACGAGAATGATACTTTTTATAGTGGCCGTGTTGAGCTTGTGGTACTTGTGGTTTTCTCTCTCTTGAGTCTAGGGTTTGGTGTTAGTTTTTGCCGTGAAGTGGCGGCTAAGTTTTAGTTCGGAGATTCGGTGGTCAGTGGAGGAGGCGACGGGGGCGTGGTTTCAACGGTGATTTTGTTTCCACCTATTTTGCGAGCATATGCATATGGTGGTGAAGGAGGTGGTAGCGGCGGAAGTGATGCGGCAATGGGGGAGTCGATGAGAGGCACGACGCTGTTGAAGTTGATAGAGGCGTTGGAGCAGAGGCTGCGACGATGAGGAGAATCTCTAGCGAACGGGGATGTTGTTTCAGGAAGATTGGAGGATGCAGCGAGACTTGTCGGAGAGCTATGTCTGGATCCCAGAGTTGGCGTTGTGATAAGAGGAGTGGTCGGCTCATTTGACGGGGTTGGGTCACGAATTGGGCCGGTGGTGGGCTTGGATGTCTAGGGCCATAAGGGCTAGCTAGGGTTGATGGGGAGGTTCTGCGACTCTCAGAATAGAATCAGGTTCTGAGATCGACGTATAGCAGGTGGTCAGATTCAATTGAGGAGAAGAAAGTCCATCTAGTTCGACTTTGGTACGACAGATCGGGGGGAAACCAGATTTGCCTCATGCCCCTGATATAATGTTGGGCGCCCTGTGTACACCATAAGAAGTTACATTGGTTTAAGATTGGGTTCGTTGGTTTAGGTTTTTTGTTTTTCGCTTTTAGTTTAGTTTTAGAATGGTGTTATGTTTTTCGTACTCTTGTTTTCCTGTTTTGTTCCGTTCAATAAAAGTCAATCTTTTCAGCTAAAAAACACTATAACTAATGAAATAATTAAGTTGCAATTAAGAAAGTTTCATCATTAAGACTATAATTAATGAAGTAATCAAGTTTCTTTACTCTATATCATAGTTGTGCCGGTAGTACATAGCCCTGGAAAAAAACTAAATGGTCCAAATTTGGGAAGGTGGAGAAATAAAATGTCTCAATTAAAATCAACGACAAATACTTTTATTATGGCAATAATATCACAATAAATAAAATTTAAAGCAATACAACAACTTCCTTTATTTGTGACAACAAGATGATGCACGATGTGTCTGCTCAGCCCATACTCATTATTGAGCTATATTCAATCGCATCGATTAACTGTACCAAAAATATCTAATAATGTTAAATTTTACATTATTTTTAGAAATGAAAAATTTATAGCTCAACAATGCATATAATAAATACATTATTTTAGAGATAGGATCATCATAATTCAGATATATATGTGACCCGTACATGTAAACTTAATATAGCCTATTTGTGTGCTAAATCTATAAACAGTTATATTAAAAAAGGAAGCACCTAGGCTTTCCTTTTTTAATAATCTGCATGTGTGGCCATGCTATTTGCATAGATTTGCCTATAACAAATGGTCCTATAGAAGGAAAATAATGTAATGGTCCTATAGAAAGAAAATAATGGCCCTATCTATACTTATAGTTTTGGCCATGCTATTTGCTAAAACTATATGGCTTCTATTCCACTACTAAACAAAGGGACGGTTGTAGTAGGTATTGGTTCATGTCAGTCACTCGAAATTTCATCACATACTAATAATATTTTACTATTTCATCAAAAGTGTTTGCTGGTAGAGACGTCATCTTGTCAACTTTTTGTGTTCTTTCTTAAGCAAAATCCTGCTCCGTCAATGCAAATGTGTATAGCTAAAATTTGACACTAGATTTGCAGGTGGAATCTGCAGTGCCGTTTGGAATAAAAATGGTGATATTGCAGTTGCTGTAGCTCGTAGCCTTCCGTTTGAAGATGTTGAAGACGTCGACTTTCCCATGCAACTTGGTTGACGAGCTCAAATTGAACATGCCGGCCAAAACGCACCGCGAAAAGTTAGAATGACCCAGTATTTTATCGGCTTGTACATCGATAGTGGAGGTAACGTTTCGGACTGCACGTGCAGAGAACGTGCCGGCCTCTACTTGAGCTTGAGCCACTTGGGTTCCACGGTAGGTAATGTTGGATACGGTGCTTTGGTAGGTGAAGCTACCATAGTTGTGGTTATCGATGGAGACCACCAGCTCTAGGGACAAGTTTAGTTCTATGTAGGGGATGGCTAAGAAAGAGTAGTTTACAAGGTTGATTGGTAGAGGAGTGACTTTTGGTGATTTAGGGTTTAAGATGGTGAGGAACAAGACTACCATCACAACTAGGATTGTTATTATGAAAATGGCTGTGACGCCACAGAAAATTTTGAGGCCTCTTGACATGATAATTATGGTTAATTAAGGTGGTGATAATCTAATAAATATGGCCGGAAGATTGATTGTTAATTAAGACGATGAAAGCAATGACATGTTTGTTAATTAAACGGTGATTCCTAAGACGGTTGTTGTGATGTGATGTTGCAGTACAAGTCCGGTATTGGTAAAATATGATATCAATAAATCACAATAAGTTATAGGGTTAATTACATATGATTACTCTGAACTATCACTATTTTGCAAGTTACTGTCCTAAACTATTTTTTGTAACTTTCGACTACTCTAAATTATGCAATCGTTGTTCCGTCAGTTAACTTGGACGGAAAAATACTATCTCTCATCATGTGAGGTGCACATGACTTCCAAAACTTTTAAAATGACAAATTTGCCCTTCTTCTTCGTTAGTCTTAAACACCCTTGCCAGAAACTTCATACTCTCACCGAAAACTTCATACTCTCGCCGGAATCTTCAATCTTTCGCCAGAAATTTTTTGTTTGTCATGTTTTATTTGTTTTGATTCATTAAATTCATGTACAAATTGACACATACCCATAAATTGCAACAAATTGACACAAAACACAAAATAAAAAAAAACATATCTTCATATCTGGTTCAAGGAGCCACTTC
>JAYMTG010000772.1:0-10769 GCA_036897565.1 Pelargonium exstipulatum
ATCATATATCCGGACGGGTCGTTCCGCTCCTACCAATTCACTTGAGTGAGTATAAGTGATTTTAAATGAGCTGTCATCACCTCATTGACTTTCATTAGTTGTGACTGATGTAACCTTATATCAGTCAACTGATGTATATATATATATATTGGTAGACTAATCCATTAAATAATAATCACAAATAAAGTCCTACATACGACGTCGTGTAGTAGGGGTTAACGTTAAAGGCCTAGTTTCCACACGAAGATGATGGTATTATCCGGACGATCCAAACCCATACGTACACACGTTGGCGCTCTTTTCTGGTTTCTTCCTCTTCTCTGAACTCTCAACTGCCATGAAAAGCATCGTCTTCTCCACAAAACCCATCTCTCATTTTCACTGCTTCGCCTCCATTTCAGGTCAGCTCACCTCACCTCCCACCATCTCTAATTCCATTCAGATTTTTCTATTTTAGAATCTTTAGATTCTCCATTAATTTCATATTTTCATCCCATAAACATCTATGGGAAATGAGATTCATGTTGCTTGCATGCTAAATCTGTGGTTTTTGAAGTTTTGTTAATGTTGAATTCAGTAACCCATTTTGGTAATTGCATTTAATATTGATTATTTGTCATGTTTAAGCTATTTAATTACTGTATTTTAAGAGGAGACCAGTAAAGCTTGATGGTTTCAACAAAAGAGAGGAGACTAATAAAGCTTTTTGGTTTCAACAAAAGAGAGAGGAGACTAGCACTCCCTCTATCTAATGAGCAGACTTTTTCTAAAATGCTGCCCAAAATGAGTGTTCACTTTCTATTAGGGCTTGCATGAACTACCAACCATATCAATTAGATAAGTTAATGGGAATCTTTTGGGTCAATATAAATGGTGTCAAAATTTGTGATGAAAGATGTGATAACACTTGTCTTGATGGAGGAGATTGTGTTAAATAAAATAGAGTGGACAGGGAGAATGCGAGCAGAAATCCCAAACTGTTTTGCTCCCAACATCGTTTGGGAAACGGTTTGGCTGTTGGGCTATGGGAGTGCTGGTATTGATGTATAGTAGTATTACATTGATTAAATGTGTAGTTTGTGATTGTTGAATATACCAATAAGACTCCACATGACCACATCTATTAGCTTAGTCTTTGGGAGAGCTAGAAGCCTAGACCAATGTAATTATTAAATTTTGAAAAAAATAAATTTGGGCACTTTTATATCTGATTTCTGTAGCGGTGATATGCATCAACCACAAAGTATATATTTTTATAAATCTGAAATGCCATGCATTACTGAGGGTTTAGGAGTACGAGTGTTGATGTTTCCCACACCGATTAGATGTGTAGTTTGTGTCTGTTTCATATAACAGTTGGGGCCTCTACCAATTAGTTGAGGCTTTGGACTGGGTGCTAATTTCTTAAACGGTTTTTATTTTGTAAAATTACACATTTTGTGTTACAGACTTACAGATCTTTTTGGTTTACAAATATGATGTTCTTAGTACTTGATTATTTAGTGAACTTGGAAAGATAAAGCAGATTTAGAAACTACTAACATTGCAAGATCATACCCAGGTTGCATTTGGAATTCCAGGCACTGAAGTATGGCATTGTCTCCTCGGTCAATCCGTTTGACTTATGATGAAAATATCAGCAGTTCTTATACTAGATTAGGACTTAAAACTGAGGAAAGATTCTACAGGAGGCGGTCGATTCACTTCCGTAGCGTCGTCGTGGTGAAACTTCAGTCCAATATCAAAAAGTCAAGACACTTGATGTCGTCACAATCGTACAGAAATCAATGTGGTTTACTACCAAGATGTTTGAACCTAATCTCTGGAAGACCAGAGATAAAAAAATCATCAAATAGTACTAATACAAGTAAGCTTGAGGTAGATTCCAAAACACATGTACTCTTGGTTTATTAGCATTCAGTGCTCTTACCACTTTTCGTCTTCATCTTTTTTCTAAATGTTATACATATGTGGGTGTGATGTATTCATCTTTTCAGATAAAAGAGACATTTGATGCTCTTGTGGAAAAGCTTTCAAGTCTTCTGAAACAACAAACTCGCTTACATTTAATTAAAGTAGCAGGAATATTGGCATGCATGCTCTTGGTGATTCCATCAGCCAATGCCGTTGATGCTCTGAAAACTTGTTCTTGCTTACTGAAAGAATGCAGGTATTAAACCCAACTGGGTTACAAATATTTCTTGATCAGTTGCTCAGTGCTTTACAATTTATGTTTGGTCGATTTAACATTATCATTTGTCGCATTACTGTACCATGCTTCTTCTTTTCTAGTTCTTACCTTTACAACAGTGTTAAATACTCTCTTCCTATTTCATAAATTCTTGGACTAAGCATATGCTATTCTTCTTAGAGATTTTATTACATGAAATCTTGGGAGATCTTGTGTCATAAACGACAACCCTCATTCAGATCTTGTGTACTGGACAGCCCTTTTAGCTGTAGCTCTAGAAATTGGCCTCAAACTGCACAAATTAGAGAATGATGTTGAATACATAAGTTGATATTGAGTTTCTCAGGCATGATTATCTTTTTATGACAAAGCATTGCCACTCTTGATCTTGACCATGAAATAACATTTAGTTTCTTCAGGAGTTCATCTGCATTTACTTTGACATATATTTTTTTTTTCTTGGCAATTGAATTTGGAATCAGTTATGATTGGACAAGTTATTCACCTTTTTCAGTTCGCAACGTAAATATAAAAACTGTGTTGTGAACATTTGTTTCCTCTTATAAGTTATATCTGTTGGTGATTGGAGGAGGGTGAGCCTTGGCGCAACGGTTAACAATTGGTTTCCACCTATATCAAATTCAATTGGACATCTGCATACTGGTTTCCTCCGGGGCTGTCTTCATGCCCATGATTTGAAGCATACCTATTTATCGATAAATGTAATCATTCTATGTCAGGAATCAAGTTTTTTTATTCATTTTAGTTAATGTCGTTATTCATGTTAGGCTTGAACTTGCTAAGTGCATTGCCAACCCATCATGTGCTGCCAATGTTGCTTGCCTACAAACCTGCAACAATCGACCTGATGAGCCTGATTGTCAGGTTAGTGTATCAAGTTTCTCTTGTTACATTCACGAGTATGTTCTACTTCTACAGACTCCTTTACTCCTCTTTGACTGCAGATAAAATGCGGAGACCTGTTTGAAAATAGTGTCGTAGATGAGTTCAATGAGTGCGCAGTCTCGCGAAAGAAGTGTGTACCAAGGAAATCTGATGTGGGAGAATTTCCTGTCCCTGACCCTGCTGCACTTGTAAAAAGCTTTAACATTGCAGATTTCAGTGGGAAGTGGTACATCACTAGTGGCTTAAACCCTACCTTTGACGCTTTTGATTGTCAATTGCATGAGTTTCATACAGAATCGGATAGACTTGTGGGAAATTTGTCCTGGAGAATACGAACTCCAGACGGTGGCTTTTTTACTCGATCTGCTGTTCAGAGATTTGCTCAAGATCCCAACCAGCCGGGAGTTCTGTACAATCACGACAACGAGTATCTCCATTATCAAGATGACTGGTAATTGTCTACTTCTGCAACAACTCCCTTAAATGGCTATCTCTGATCAAGTCGACTGCAGATTGGTTCAAGTCATTTTAGAGCCTCCAGCGACTTTTGGAAAATTCCCAAAGTCTCCAACAGATTTTAGAAACTTCAAATTTCATAAAATGCGAGGCTCCTACATTTGGACCTATCTGTTAGATTTTCCACATCAAAGTTACCCATGTCAAAGCTCCTATGCCTGAAACTTAAAACACAACCCATGGATATTGGAAAGATGTCCATTGGGTATGCAATTGTTTGAGAAAAAAAGATCACTTTCTTTCGACGACCAAGAATTTGAGCTAATAGACTGCATAAGTATTTTATGTATCTGTTATGTCTTCGCTTTTACTATTTTGATAATTCTTCATATATTCAAACTTTGAATATGTACTTCACTTGAAGTACACTTAGCTAATGCTCTGCACTTGAGCTCCTAAAGATTACTGCTATATTAACTTTTAATACCATTAAACTATCCCATTGCACATCACGAATCGGACACTTGGCATGTACAAGCATCCGAGGGTTTCATGATCCACTATAGTCAAAAGTTACTATGTCATGTTATCCTATTTGCTAAGATTTTATTATTTACACATTCAATTCGTAATCCAGAGGTTCAAGAGTCAAGACTAGACTCGTGATGCTGGAAATAGTTCTTTACATGTATGGAAAATCAAACACAATTTGTACGGATTGGGTGAAAGTTTGCAAGGCCTAACATATCATTGTGCAGGTACATTCTGTCGTCCAAGATAGAGAACCAACCAGATGACTACGTATTTGTGTACTATCGAGGAAGAAATGATGCATGGGATGGATATGGCGGCGCCGTTATTTACACAAGAAGTTCAGTTCTTCCTGAAAGCATTGTACCCGAACTCCAAAACGCTGCTAAAAGTGTGGGACGAGACTTCAGCACGTTTATCCGAACAGATAATACTTGTGGGCCTGAGCCTCCACTCGTAGAGAGACTGGAAAAGACGGTAGAGGAAGGAGAGAGGACAATAATCCGAGAAGTTGAAGAGATAGAAGGTGAGATAGAAGGGGAGGTGGAGAAAGTCGGGAAAACTGAAAGGACCTTGCTCGAGAGATTGGCTGAAGGTTTCAAAGAGTTTCAGCAAGATCAAGAAAACTTCTTCCGTGGACTTAATAAAGAGGAGATGGATATTCTAAGTGAGCTGAAAATGGAAGCTGATGAAGTAGAGAAGCTTTTCGGACGAGCATTGCCAATTAGGAAGCTGAGATAGAACCCGACTTCTCATAGGAACGAGTTTTGTTGATCCAACTGTGTTTTCCCGAGCAGATCGAGCTGACATGAAAGGTAAGCGTTGGAAATGTTTGTGATTTGATTTCAGTTATTGTTTGATGTAATGACTAGTTTTACATCGACTACGTATAGAAAATACAGTGATATTATAATTTTCATAGAATCATGCTATATATTGCTTATTCTTTTCATTCAATTGTTGCCATTCAGTGTTCCTCTCTTTGTACATGTAATTGATAGTAGCTTGTTTTCCATAGTATACCAATAGACAATCAATCTACAACAATTCTTGTAGTTGTAACAAAAGAGAGGAAGAAAAGAAAAAAGCATACCACTCTCTTCTCTATATTCTCCTTTCTTTTAAGTATCGATTTTGTGTAGACATAGTGTGTGATTTATCCGAACAAAGCAATATCAACATCTAATGGGAGGCTCGAAACTAGACCTCAAGGGGATATCTGATGGGAGACACGAAACGGAAACGGAGATCTCAAGGGGACTGCCCTTGAACATAAATTTTTTGCCCCAATAGTTGTTAGTCTGAATTAGATTATTGTAATGTTGGGATTGTTGAGTTTTTTTTTTTTTTTTAAACCGCAAAGAGAATCTGAAACACTTAAAATAGTGAGTACCGAAACTTCAAAAAGAATCTGAAGCGCTTAAACCGACTGGTCTTACGTGTCTCTGTTTAGGATGACAAAAGAGGTAAATTGCTATCCCCAAACAGCCATACATTTTGGGTTTTGCGAATTGCAAACAGATGAGGATTGAGCTTCTTTGGTGGGCCCACTTTTTAGCTTCCATTTTCTTCTTACTCAATTTTTGTTTTTATTTTACAATTATCGGATAAAATGTTTTTAACTTTTTTATTTTCCGGCTTTGAAAAAAAAAAAATCTGTTACAGTATTTTTTTAATAATTTATTTCATTTTGACAATGAAATTCGAATTTTATTATTTATATAAAAAATTAAAAAAATTGTGGTCTAAGATTTTTTTTTACATCATTCAGTACAAATTAAATTTACTGGTATAAAATTTAGAATATGTACAGATATTAAAAACAAATAATAAAATAAAATGGCAGGAGATAGCAGAAATATTTTATATTTAATTATTTATATATGTCTCTGCATACAAACATAATCTGTTATGCTGTATTTTGTTGCCTTCTGCTCAATGTTATGTTAAACTTAATTCTCAAAGGCTAATGCACAGTCTAAAGTTGCTAAATCGAGTCGTGCTTATTGTGCTACCCTACAAATAATGCGTGATTGTTGCTACACATGGGATGTGTAGTCATATTGTTGACACATTTGTTCAAAAGAATAGCATTGCTTGTGAATTTCATGTGAACCAAAGCATTGCCACATTCACCCATACTCCCTGATCAACTAAACGAGGTTTCCATCTTTAGCCATCCCTTATGAATAGTACTTTCATGAGAGGAGCTAATTTGTGGGATTTATGGACTATATGCTAATTCCGTCCAATTTACTTTTCGTTGTACAAGGGGTTATGCTATCATTGCATTGGCATGATCGTGATTTAATTAACAAGTGTATTGTGGATTATCAGTTGCTGGCAACACACTAAATGCAATTTTGGACCCAATTTTGATATTTTTCTGTGGTATTGGCATTGGGGGTGCTGCAATTGCCACAGTGATTTCTGAGTACGTCAACAGTGGTAAATTTAATTGTATATTACCAATGTATACGTATTTCCTGTAAATGCAGTTTTTTCCCTAACAGATTTCCTTTTGTCCATCTTCCACCAGATATTTGATTGCCTTTATACTCCTTTGGGAATTGAATGGAAAAGTAGTACTTGTCTCCCCAAATTCCATTGATGGGAAAAAAGTTATCCGCTATCTTAAATCAGGTAAATTCATCAACTACCCTGCTTTATGATGTCTGACTCCATTGGCCCTTTATATTGCTGATAAACCTTTGGAATTAAGTAAGAAAAATTGGAATGAGTCATCTATAGTCATTACTAATTAGCACTACTAATAAAAGTAGGGAATTCGTAGTTTTGAGGAAAACAAAAAGATCTAATGGCTGACCGATAAGTTAGATAGGAGAGAAATTTCTGCATGCTAATTTTAAGCTCTTCGATAGTCTAGATGAAAGTAGGTATATCCTCTGATAATACTAAATCTGGAGGAGGAGAATTTTCTTGGAACAATATCTTCCTTAATGATAGTTATATGTATTAAAAAAAGAGTGAGTATTATACTCCTCAATCAATGATGCTTCATCACTCACTTTTAACATTAAATCTGTATCTTAAGTTTATACAAGATGAAAGTCTAGATTTATATCAATCATGTAAAGAATAAGGATGGCAAGCAAGATGTTATCCTTGAATAATCTTCCTAATGTTTTGGTTTTCTTTTAATATCCCTTCACATGTATAAATTATGCGTATTGATGGACGACATTTTCATTAGCATGTGAGTATGCCTTCCCTACAAATGGCTAATATTAACATTTACATCATGCATGTCCCCGCAAAGTGACCAAGGAATAATGCATGATGCTAGATATTAGCCATTCTGAAAGTGGAATCCATACTTCTTTTTTTAATATGCATTTCTATAATTTATCTGTAGGCGGTCTTCTTATTGGAAGGACATTAGCAGTGCTTATAACGTTGACACTTGCCACATCCCTGGCTGCTAAAGAGGGTCCAATACCCATGGCTGGTCATCAAATCTGTGTACAAGTTTGGTTGACAATATCTTTGCTTACTGATGCTCTAGCTCTTGCTGGTCAGGTAAATTGTTTGCCCCATGACTTCAGTAGTTTTAATTTGGTATTTCCATAGTGGAAAATGGGCAAAATGTTCAATTTAGAGTACTGAGAATAATCAGTGGACCAATAGATTTGTGGTTGTGGATACAACCAAAAGATAGGCTGTCCATATAGTTGACTATAAAATTTTCCTTTCAGCTTTAGAGGTGACAGAAACCCAGTCTTCCACTACAATTGACTCGCACTACTTCTATTTCAAACACATTCTTCAATCTCTCGGTCCTTTTAAATTAAAGATCCTTACTACTTTAAATGACCACTTTTAGCAATTTGTTGACCCCTCTAGCTAAAATCCCATTCATATATTCAACGTTTGTCTACTTATTGAGTTATTCTAAACCCCCTAGATCCTAAGGCTTCTCTCCATCTGCCTAGTTTGGCATTAGCATCTAATATATTCTCATCAACTAAGTCAATATCATTTGCAAACAATATACGCCAAGGAACCTGATTATGTAAGTATTGTGAGCTCAAGTACTATGGAAAAGAGGAAGTGGCTTAGAGCAGATCCTTGATGCAACCTTATTGTGATAGGGAAATCCCCCGTTTGTTCTTACACTAGATGAAGCTCCTTTATACATATCTCTGTTTAAAGTAACATATTTGAGATGCACCCCTTTCCTCTCTAATAGTAATAGCCACCATAAAACTTCTCTATGAATCGTATAGTTTTTATTTTTATTTTATTTTATTTTTTTAGGTCAACATAAAAATTAACTGAAAATCTTTTCCTTTGTCCTATACTTTTACATAAGCCCCCTTAGTAAAAGGATGGCTTCTATAGAAAAGCAGATTGATTCTCCAAAATATTAGCTTCCTTTATCAACCTATATGTTATATTACTCTTCCCAACATTTCTTTGTATGACCCAAAGTTCTATATAGGCTCTCCTTGCAAGCAGCTACTCCCAAGGGGATTATGAAGAAGCCCGCAAAGTGACTTACAAAACACTACAGGTTTGTAGTGTTCATTGTAATTGTAAGATTTTACTTCAATTCGAACATTATTACTGATTACTCACGTTTAAATTTATACCAGATTGGTTCAGTAACAGGTTTTTCTTTGGCTGTTATTTTATTCCTTGGATTTAGAGCATTCTCTAGCCTATTCAGTACAGACTCAGAAGTTTTGGAGATAGCCTGGTCTGGCATTCTGGTAAGGACTTTTTATTTTCTACCTGTATACTTTTGCGAATGATCTACCAATAGATTGTTAGGATGGGACCAAGGATGGCACTTTTGTGTTTGTCTGAAAGGACCATCGTAGAATCTTTATTAGATCTTAGCTAGTCCATTTACACAACAAGAAAACCTAAATTGAATTTCAATTTAGGTTTTGTTGTTTAAATGGATTTCATTATATTATAGCCCAATAATTTCTCTTGTACTATGTGCAATGATCTGCAAGCAGCCAGGTGGAATACGAATCATGTATTACCTGAAAGTAGCAACAGTTGGCTCACATACATAATCTATGAGATCAGAATTTAGTTTTCCTATATCATGCTTACTGTTTATGCAGCTGTGGTCTGTAGAGAAAATACTGTTTATCCATATCTGACATTGATTATTAAATTGTAGTTTGTAGCTGGATCTCAGCCAATAAATGCCATCGCATTTGTTATTGACGGGCTCTATTACGGGGTTTCAGACTTCGGATATGCGTCCTATTCTATGGTATTCTTCCATGTTCCTTTTCTAATGATATTTGTATTGTTTGGTATTATTTTTCTTCTCATTTCAGCATTTTTGATGAATAGATGATTGTTGGATTGATTTCTTCAATCTTCCTGCTTGTGGCTGCTCCTGTATATGGTCTTGCTGGAGTTTGGGCAGGATTATTCCTTTTCATGACCTTACGTGTAGTAGCAGGAGTTTGGAGGTAAACCAATTTCTAATTGTTTAGCAGATAAATAAAGCTCCTAAGCCATTGCCTAGTTCTCTTGATTCTTGGGTGCCCACCCTCTCCCAATAGTTTCGCTGGAAGGAACATAATTTATCCCATAGAGTCCACTCACTTTGTACCTTATAATAAGGCATGAAGTATCAAACTTGAATTTGTCGATATGTTCAGTAAAAAATGGGTTGCCATGGCCCATGGGCCACAATTAACTTATTGATTGTCTGACCTTATTCCGCAGTAATTACATTGCTGCTTGTTTGTTACGTCTCTGAACCTCTCTTTTGTATTGATTGCTTGTTTAACTCTAGGTTGGGTGGTAAAAGTGGACCATGGAAACTAGTTTGGTCTGAGATGGAGGGAAAAAGTGAGTGATCCAAGAATTCTCGGGGGCCAGAACACATTATGCAAATGCAGTAGATATTAGAACCCGACAGAACGACCATTAGAAGTATATACCAGCAATCACTGCATTTGGAGTCTCATCCTTTTATGGAGACCTATGTGGGTTCACGTGGGAGAATTGTTTGCAACCTACTAACAACAAAGTGGATCTCAAATGCGTCGACCCCTAAACAGAGGTGGTGCGAGCCATTGGATGCTTTACAAGGTTCTTGATCCTTAGAACTATAAAAAAACTTGTGCATATTCTTCATAGAAGCTCAACATTGATGAGCTTTCCATCTAATTGTTAGTGAGGTATGTAAATTACTGTTAGATTCTGTAATATTTTGTAAAATGTTAGTAACCATGTTTTAGCACTGATGAATTAGCATCTCTGTTTCCAGTTCAATAGACTGCACATTCTTCAAAACTGTTCTCTGCAAAAATTATTTAGATACAAAGCTTTAATAGGATAACAAAAAAAATTCCTTCACTTTTTTTCAATTTTTTTTTACATTAGTATCAATGTATCTGTAATAACCAAATCAGTACAACAGAGACCTACCTATCTAGAATCCAAAGTCAGGGAACCACATATCAATCAACCCTTGCTGTTCTATTTTGGAGCTTTCAGGGTCAGCCTGAAACAGCATTTCGGAGATGTAATCCAGACTCAAACCAGTCTCCATTTCGTTCAAGCTCTCAGAAAGGTTAGTGTCTTGGTTCTGATACTGGCTTGAGTATTGATCAGGTGGCATTTCTGACTGCAGGTTGCCTCCGGAAGTGAAATCAAACTGATCGAAACCATAATCGCTGACTCCCTG
>JAYMTG010000773.1:0-10766 GCA_036897565.1 Pelargonium exstipulatum
CTTGTAGAGATTATTGAAGATTATGTTGAGGAAAATTCAACCGAAACGGAATCTGAATCAAGTATGTCCTTGGCTCTTTAGGAGCTGCAATTACGCTTGTGTAGCATCTAGCATGCATAAATGCTTTACATGCCTAGTTGAGTGGTTGATTTTTTGCTGCTTGAATATGCTATTCAATTTAATTATATTGTGTTACTCAGCTTCCTTTCCAACTTTGTTAGCTAACTTATATTCTCCTTGCTTGGAAGAAGGAACAGATTTTGAAATGTCTGAAGAGAAATAGGTCTCGACTTTCAATTGTTAAATTTTTTTTATTGGTTTATGGCTTTAACTTAGTGTTTCATTTGAAAGTTCTACAAGATTTCAGCAAGCATGTAACTTTGAAATGTCTGAAGGTTATATTGCTACTAATGTGGGTCAGTACATTGTCTTGACTTAGGCTGCTGCCACTTTTGGTTTATATACATGTGTTCTCTTAGTCCAACATGTTAGGCTTTGGCAAAATGAAACATAAAATAGAAATATCAAAATGTGTCGGTTAGGCAATTTAGTTAGGTGATGACGGGATGTGTAGTTTTATGAAATTACGATGTTACTAGCAATAACTTGTGATTCAGCAAAAAAAATTAGAAATAAATCGGCCAATGACCGAGCAACACGTGACCCACTAGGATGGTCGACGAAGTCAACGAAAGGTCGTAAGAGAGTCCAAAAGCAAGTACGGAGACCCGAGAGAGATCACTCGGGTCAGGACTGGCCTAGGAAGAAAAAGCAAGCAAGGGAGAGATTGACTCGCGCCAATGAGACGTCCATTATCACGAACCATGGACCAACCACGATCAACCCGTAAACCTTCGCACACACCTTTGAGCGGTTCTTTGCGCGGCAGCCTTCGTGCCATCTGTGTGCCCACGCACCATCGTCCGCTCACGCGCCATCATACGCACCCGTACGCCTTTGCCAACCCATCTGCGCCTGCGCACCATCGTCAGCTCACGCGCCATCATACGCACCCGTGCGCCTTTGCGCAACCCATCCGCGCCCGCGCACCATTGTCCAAGCCTTCACGTGACCCATCCGTGCTTGTGCCATCGCGTCATTGACTGCGCTTGTACGCCATTGTCCGCATCCTCGCGTCTCACGCACCCCTAGTCCACCTATCATCCATCCAATGTGGTTGATCACCATCCATAAACTCCACCGTTTAAGAGCATCGCCATCCATAAGCCGAGGCTCCTCACCATCCAAGAGTGACTTAGCTCTCATGGATCACTACTCAAGCTCTTAGAAGCAGTAAGACTTGCTTCCAAGAAAGGGAGTCTCGTACCCACCAAATGAGAGAATCTCGTCCCTCAAGATTCTCACCTCCTTCCAGCAAGGGAGCCTTGCCTCCACTTAAGATCTCTCTCCGACATGGTCAGAGATTGAGGTCAACATGAGTCTGCTACTCTGTTGGCGAGAAAAAACAGCAGACAAAGAGACTTTGAGACAACAATTGACTGAGAAGGTCACCTACCATGTTGGTGTGTAGATCCAACATGATGGTGGAATGAAGAAGAGAGTAGAGTGCTTGCGGGCCCCCACCTCGACATCGATCAGCTAGAGATCGCCTGTGTAAGCTTGAGGACTATAAAAGGAATCTCAAGTCCATTGTAAAAGGGTCGGTCAATCTTACCATTCTACGCAGATTAGCAAGAACTCAAAAACTCTTTCAATTTTTCTTTGTGTTCTTCGTGTGGTCATCACAATCTTCGTGCGTTCTTCGATATTTGAAGGAACTACGGAGATTCAATTCTCATTTCAATGATATACTTTTGTTTGTGTGGAGATCTTGTTCTCACGCTGGAGACAGTCCCCGAATACACATTTGGGGCTCCACTTAACGGTATGCTACTTTTGCAGGCTACCAACCAGTGACTAGAACTTGGAGCATAGTAATCACCAAACCCGAAGATTATACTTGATTCAGATTTGACTTAACCAGAAACCTTGACTTTTTGACTTTTTGAAAAAGAAGACAAGATGACATCGTATTGAGACCTTGATTTTAACTTAGAAAAAATATTTAAATCAGCTTGATATAGTTGTGGAGTTTTTATTCTAAAACTAGAAGTAATATATTGATATTCTATGCAAACACTTTTCAGGTCCAGCGAAACCAGATTCTACTAGTTTTTCTGGCACGGACAGCGAGGAAGTTGCAATTGAGGATGAAGAATATGCTCGATTAATGTCCAGGTTGGATGAACTTGAGAAAGAAGAGCTTGCTGACGAAAGTCGTAGTGAGCATGATGAAGATGAGCATACTGAATCCAATTCCAATCAGTTTCTGCATCAAAGCTCTATTGACAATCTCAAATACTCACAGGTAATTTAGGAGCATTTGTTTTACACAACAATGTTGGTAATAAAATAGATTTGAAATCGATGCTTGCTCAATTGATGACTCTACAGGCGCATCAGTTGGAGAAACCAGCACAACAGTCAAAGGATGAGCATACATACACCAAGGAGTTGTTGAAGAAGAATGAAGATCAGACAGATTTTACTGATCAATTAAACGTAATAGAAGGCATCCTTGTAGTTACCACTATTCTAGCTTTATTTTGTCCCTCTTAGACTCACACATGTTTGAGTAACTGAGTTTTTGGAATTCAAATGCAGTTTCAAGGTTTGAAAGTTCAGTCCGTACCTAGAGGTTAGTATTTGTCATTCCTCTATGTATATACAAGAGTGCGCGTATGAGTCTTGAATTACACTTATTCTTTCCCTCTTCCCTGGATAATGAAGAATTAGAGAAGAGGATGTGTCTTGGGTGTGTGTGTGTGTGAGAGAGAGAGAGAGAGAGAGAGCTACAGGAAAATCTTGTGTCCACTGTTTTCCATACAAGTAAAACAACAATATCAATTAATATTAGATCTTAATCAGTTTACTGTTGTTTTTAAATTTCTGAATGAGTTGCTTTCTAGAATACTTGTCATGTCGGAAATGGAAAAATGAATGGAACAACCTAAATGTAGACTAGTTTAGCTGTATAAGTATAACCAAAACTCCAATTCCTTGTAGAATTTGCTTTTATTTCTGGCCTGACATTGGATCATTTATAGATAAAGCAAGGTTAAGAGTTTTGCAAACTCTAGCTGTAGGAATATGTTGTTCACCTCTTTGGGTATTTATTAATATTCAGGTTTCTTACATGCAGCCTGATGCCTAGCGAACCTACCAATTGTGCAACCTTTATACTATTAACTGTCATAACTTGTAATTATGCAATAATACGTAGTCTGTATTGTTAAATTTATTCCTCTATTTTCATCTATCTTCAGATACAACTTCGCATGGAATGTTTTTGTCTAGCAATTTGGAAAAAACCAGTCCTGAGAAGGTTGTGATCCATTCTGGACTGGAGGAAGAGAACATTACAGCAGGCAATTCATCCAAAAATCAGGTAATGGTCTATTTCTAAACTACATGGCATTTTGTTTGCTGTTCTCTTTGGCTTTACTGGTATTTGTATTTTCTCGCAGCTTAATTTAGTCATATAGCATAGGAGTTATTGCAACTCATCCATTCGCACAACACAAATTTGCATGTTTCCTTGTCTGATATATATATATATATATACACCATATCGGCACCCCAAAATGAAAACACAATTTCACGATTAAAGCCAAGTTTTCAGAATGTACATTGTACAAAGTGCATGTATCTCACGATTCTCACCTTTAAATTTTGAATTTTTACTACTAAGTGCTGATGCTGCTACAAGGAAAATTGACTTTTAGTAATCCAATGATAATTTATTAGCAAAAAAACTGGCCACTTATTGTGGAACAAATGAATTTAGTATAAGTGGACACTTATTTTAGGGTGGAGAGGTATTTGTTGATGTTCTTAGTAATACTGTTAAAACTCAAAAGTATGTCTATTTCCATCCTGTGTGCTTAATGTTTGTATCATTTCCTTTTACAGGTTCCTGGGCAAACTTCAAGACCAGGAACAGATAATTCAAAGGTCTGCTTCTAGAATTGTTTACCTTAGTTAAATGAACTAGACATTTTGCTGCAAACCTTTTTTCCATGTCTTTTTTCTTTGGCAGGCATTTACAGGCTCTATTGTAGAGCGGACTCAAAATTTACAATCAAATCCACGACAACAATCCACTGCATCATCCCAGGTATTTCCGATTTCTATACAATTGTATTGAACAGCAATGAGGTTTTCTTGTGGGTTGTTATGTTAACCGAAACATTGGCATTGATCGTCCTGCAGCCGGTTTCTCAAACTTCAAAACCAGTTTCCAGATTCAAGATGCAGAGAAGATAGCTGCCAACAATAGTCATGCCATCAAAGAAACTTGACCTATTTATCATATACAGAGCTATTGCAAACTTTGTAGAGGACAAATCATTATGACATTGCTTTACCTTTTCTATGCCCATTTACTGATTTACTTTGTCTTGTTTTCCACATATTCACACAAGTTTGAGAAACTTGGAAGAATCATGTTGTGGTAGCTCCTTGTTCATGTTAGCAGCAGCCTTGGCTTTTTCTGTGTCTTTTATTTTTGTCCGCCTAATAAGCTTGCGTTTTTTTATGTTTTCTTACAAACAAGAAGCAAATCATGAGCTTTTATTTTCTTGCCTGCATATGTACAAGTACTAATTTTGTATGTGTAAGAGAAGAATCTGTAACTGAATGATACATTTGCATCTTTACTGTACAATGCTTTACATAGAGTTACAAAGCTGTTTTCCTATGCACCATCCTTTTAACTAGTATTCGGCTTCTTCTCCCTCCTCTTGTAGTCTCGAAGCACTTTCTCCCTCTTTGTTTGAGTTGCAGACAGTAACCACTTACTAAATTCAACCTCTCCCATACCCATAAACCGGGCAAGGTGGCTATATTGGATCCTTTTCCGGTCCTTGGATTTGGACACATTTTCTTTCCCACTTGCACCATCTGGTTTCCTCTGCGCAACAGGAAGGGATGGCTCCATCGCTCTATCATTTTGATCTATTGTTCCGTGAGTCCCAGGTCCAAAGTTGACAACATCTTCATACCGATGAGCATACATAATACCTGGAAACCCAAAGACTTGGTTAGTACAACATATTCCCCAAACATAGTGAATATTGTGAATTTCTCTACAGTTTGTTCCAAGTGATCTACAACCAATTTATGGTGGTTCATATCTTTGACTCCATTCCCTCAACTGTTAGGCACTCAACCCTAATTAGGGCCTACTCTTCATTGAGCCGATAGAACATTTCTTACATTCAATGGCATTACCCAGATGGCCTTCCACTTGTCTTTGTAGCATCTGTGGTCTATAATCCACAACTACGTCAATACTCTTTCAATGCTCTATAGTTGTTACTTTTGCCGCACAAGAGGCAAATCTCTAAGAATTATCATCTAAACATCATATCTCAACAATGCAACCTTAGCACTTTCACAAAGGAATAGTAACAGGGACAAAATGACTTACCCAGCTCTTCAAGCACTGGCTTACTTGCCGTAGCCCCTCT
Source organism: Pelargonium exstipulatum (assembly GCA_036897565.1). NCBI lineage: Eukaryota > Viridiplantae > Streptophyta > Magnoliopsida > Geraniales > Geraniaceae > Pelargonium > Pelargonium exstipulatum. The sequence goes on from JAYMTG010000773.1 coordinate 5,532, forward strand.
ACAATAACTAGGATTAATGGCCTCAGATCCGGATGATAATGTAACAGATTGTTCCCCTGAAGATATGAAATGGGTCCCTAGTTTGCTCAGATCCTGCTTCCTACTAGGATGATGCTTGTTTTCTTGTCCCTGCTCTTCATGCAACTCAATTATTTCACTAGTAAAAAGTTTATCAGACAGGTCACGGAATAGATTGCAGATTCCAAAAAGTTCCCCTTGAAATTCCTTGCAATCCTGAAAAGATGTTAATGAAGTGAAACACAATTATGTTTATTAACAAACAAGATATCTAGAGGAATACCAGAAGCTACAACAGCTAATTCTTGTACCTGAACACCTTCAAAATATCGTTTCTCCATCTTCCCAGAGACGGCAATGTTTGATAGTTGCTGTTTGTAAACCTGACGGGAATAAATAAGCTCCTCAAGGGAACCAGCTGCAAGGAGTCGGAAAACAACAACATGCCGCTTTTGACCAAATCGAAATGATCTGTCCTGGGCCTGTAAATCTTGGGCAGGGTTCCAGTTAGGATCAAATATTACCACACGATTTGCACTGACAAGATTCAGTCCAAGACCACCAGCACGAGTTGATATTAGGAACACCTAAAAATAAGAAATCAGAATCCAGTCGAAAGTTAAAGAACAAACTTTTTACTATCATAATAGAACATATACCTGTTTGCTAGGACTTGAATTGAAGTCATCCACAAGACATTGGCGTACATTGGATGGAGTGGAGCCATCAAGTCTTGAAAAACAATAGCCTTTACGGATAAGAAATTTTTCCAGTATGTCCAACATCCTGAAAGGAATAGTTCAATCTTTGGAGCAGAACTAGGAGACAACCAGATAAAAGATATATACAAATGTTGCTAATCGTTAATACAATCTCATGCATGATGAAAACTAGAAATCTAATGAATACTCACTCAGTTTCACATTTGATATTTATACAGAGAAAATGAAAATTTCCACCACCATGGTTAATTTTCAAAAAAGAAGATATGCTAACTCCCAAATTCTAAGCTACTCATTCTTTTGGTCCTTGAAACTTCACCAATAATCAGATTTCAACTATAACGTGGAAACTTAGCAACCAATTCTCATTGTCTAACTTGCATGAGCAAATACAACTATTCCATAAAAGCTAATTGCCCACAGTTTATTTTAAAACAAAAAATAATTAAAATATGACTCATCCCTATTCCAAAACAGGACAGAACACCAAATACAAAATTTAACAAAAAAGACTATATACACGGCAACAAATTACCTAACAGAGTAACTGAAGAGAAGAACTTTGTCCCCCTGTGACGTCCAGGACACCATTAACTTTTCTAATACTCGCATTTTCCCACAATCTTTCACATCACTGAGGCCCATGAAACTCTCACTCTGCCTGTTCCCGCCCACCAGATCAATATCAGGACCAAAGACAGCAGAAGCAAATTCTGCATCCTTCTTCTGTTTATCTGGATCATCTCTGGGATTGGGCTTAATCAGCTCAAGGTGATTGCTAATCTGTGAGACAAATCTGTACTGTAAATAAAAAATTGCAGTGCGCTCATAATTTACACAGTTTAACACAATATACACATGGCTATCCTGTTCAAAGATGAGATAATCTAAGTCAAACTACAAAGCAACCATGTATTTCGTTTTCTTCAACTTTCCTTTTAATAAGACACAACTTACCATTCTATGTGCTTACAGTTGACTACAAGCTTACTCAACTTTCCTATTAATTTTCTTGGAGAAATAAAGTTACAGTAAACCTTGCAATGTGAGAAAAGAAACTTTTCATAACTTTTATATTCTTCAATGGAGGGGCATAGTATACTATGAAGCAAAATTCAAAAGCTCATTAACCTGTTGAAGCTTGACCAAGCAAGGTAGGACAATGCAGAAGGGGCATGAATCACAACCTTCTGGGTTATCTCTGTGAAGGTAAGACCAGATGATTCCATCTGGTACAATCCTTTTGCAACATTCCACTTGGGAAAGAGGGCTACCACAGCTACATGGGAGGTCCTTATTTATAAGGCATTGTATGTCTGGAAGTTGCAACATTCTTGTATACGCCCGTTTTTGCAATTCACTCATTGCACAAAACACAACATTATCCTCCTTTCCCATCATTAGATGGCCAATGGTTTCCTCCTTAGTTCTTCTTAACATATATTTACGAAGAACTGATACTAGATGTTGTTTTCGTACATCAGCAATCCGGACAAACCTCTCAGGAGCAGTCGACCTCTGGCCATGTTTGAGGGGATCATCATAATATTCTCGAAAATGTTCCCGTGTTCCCAAGGATCCAGGTGCAACCCAGTCAAAAAGATTAAACAATTCCATGATTTTGTTCTGCATAATGGTTCCGGTAAGACCAAAACGTTTCCGGGTTTTAATTTCGAGACATGCAGTATAGAGTTTTGATTTTTCATTTTTAAGTCGGTGTGCCTCATCAACAATCACAATCTCCCATTGAAATTCTGACAAAATGTCGCCATGAATTCTGTATGAGTCAAAACTAGTAATAAGTACTTCCACTCCACCCGCTTTCAGTTTTTCAAGAATCAGTTCCCGATTTGCTCCATGGTAGAAAGAAACACTAAAGCTTGCCCACCTAGAGAATTCATCCTCCCAGTTGTGGATAACAGAAGTAGGGCAAATTATCAAGACAGGGCCTTTCTTTTCCACCTGATTATCCTTTTCAACAATAGAAGAAGAGCATTCTACATCTTTTCCAAACACGGCAGCCAAGAACGCAATTGTTTGAATGGTTTTCCCAAGTCCCCTGGACCAGTTTACACAAGAAATAACAAACTCTATCAGCTAATAAAGGATCTCATAATAATGAGAAGCAGAAGACTGTGACATGTACGTATTCTTGTATGTGGACTATGTAACTATCAGTAAGTAGTTTTAACAGGAAAATCACAAGAAGCAACGGCTGCAGAGTGAGTGATTATATTTCGAGCATACGACAATATCAGCATCTGTATTTATTACTACTATTAATGAGGTAGTGATTTAAGACCATATGTGAAGCCTAAATTCTAGTAGTGAGCACCCTTATGGTCACTCACGAAACGCTATACACATTCCTCGTAGTTTGATCTCAGGCCTCCAACAGTGTTATGTGACATAACTTATGTCTAAGAACCAATCAAAGATCAGTAGTTCATGCTACAGTAATAAGCCAGTGATGCATGATTACATTGAGAAATGACATGTCTAAGAGAAATTAATGTCATAACAGAATCAGACGAAAGCTAAGAAGAACAGAAAAAAAATATGCTCTTACTCTTACAAGGCTAAAAAACACAGTAAGAAAAGAAACCTAGATAAGAAGTTGAATAGAACGGCAGAAGAAATATACTCACATGTCATCACCAAGAATACCTCCATGGTTGTTCCGGTATAAAGTATAGAGAAACTTGACTCCTACTCTTTGATGTTCAAGCAATCTACAATTGATAGACGCAGGAACCTGTACCATGATAGTTGTTTATCATCAACAAATTACTTCTACAACTTCATCATGCAAAGCTTTTATACAACATGTCATCAAGTCATCATGGCATCAGTGATGCTCATGTCTTCCGTACTGCACGAAAGTTGATTTAAAGGCATGATTGAAGGTTTCAAGGAGATAACTTATGAAACCAAATTTTATCATTCAATTAAACAAAGCTCCATTAATACCCCAACCATCCACATATATGACACATTAGAAATTCTATACATAAGCAACATATTTGGATGGCTATCTCACTGTACATGGTCTTCACACTTAAGTCAAAGATTTCTCATTTACAGGTCAAATGATCCTATACATCTGCAATTACATTACCCTAAATTTTAAGTTTCTTGCATTTTTAAAGATGAATAGCTATCTGCCTGGTTATTCAATCCGTACAACTTTTACAATGTGCATTGAAACCCCAATGAAGCTCTCCTTATATTGCAAATAGCTGCCATACATGTGTAGTTCGTACCCAACCGATCGCATCCAAATACTTGCTTAACTAATAATTCATATGGCTAAAACATAATATACAGTAAAGAACATGAGATACACGAAGCATAGTGTAAACAAAGTAATCTTTATAATAATAAAAACTCTTACTTTTTTTGTTGTTGCAATTACACAAGATATATACTGCAACAAAACAAAACAAAAAAAAATCACCTGTATCACGGGAACCACATCCGGGGACGACAGGACCAATGGCTCAAAAGGTCCAGTGTGATCAAACTGAAACTGACCCAATTTGGGTTTTCTTAACGCTTCTCGTAGTTCATCTTCCTCATCCTCATCTCCTTCAACATGGGTATGCTTCTTCTGGGTCTGTGGTTGAACTGGAGGCAGAGAGCTGGGATCTTGGAGGCGCAGAAGCTGCTGAGAAAGAGAGGATTTTGGGGGTTTTCTAGGGTTTAAAGGAGGGTCAGATTGTTGGGAAAAAGAGGAAGAAGAAAATGACGATGATGTACAGGGCCTCAGGGATTCCTTGAAATCGTGCAATGACATGGAATCGAAGTAAGAGCTCGTCGCTTGCTTGCTACAGTTTCTGAGAAAGTGTCATCGTGATTTGTGATTTTGGATTTGCGTTTCAAAATACGATGTTTTTTTAGGGCAGTAATTTTTTTGGTAACCAAAAATTTGATCTGTAATGTCCAATTTGGCCTCTCCTTTTAGTTGTTGTTACTCAAATTATTTTTCTCTATTTATATATTCAAAGATTTAATTTGCTCTTCCAAAATATTAAAAACAATTAGCTATATAAAAAATCAACTAAACCCAAAACCACAAGTTTATTCTCCTATGATGACAATAAAATAAAAATTACATAGTTTATCAAATTACCATTATCCCTTATAACTTTATGGATATCATGATAACTTCTTTAACTCCAATTCTAAGTACCCTTACTCAAAATTACCAAAATACCACACTCATAACCCCAACAACACAAGCAATGCTCAATACCCAGCCAGCCGAAACCGCACCGGAACCATTCCCTTCCGGAGCCGGCGCCGGAGCTTCCAAGTGAGACGTCACAGTGGCTTCCGCTTTTGGTGCCTCTGCTTTTGGAGTGGGTGCAACGGGAGGCATGGTAGGAGCCTGGTTCTTGGGCTGAGGTGGCGGTGCAGCCATCGGAGGTGCGGCCTTCGGTGGTGCGGCCATCGGAGGTGCGGCCTTCGGTGGTGCGGCCATCGGAGGTGTGGC
>JAYMTG010000774.1:0-10766 GCA_036897565.1 Pelargonium exstipulatum
ATACATTAAACCCATATATATATATATATATATATAATGGCATACACAATAATACACAAAGCATTAAAGAAAAAAGAGGTATTGGTAAGGTAAGAGGGTTCTATGGAACATTTTAGAGAAGTGGGTGACAAAACCAAAGTCGATCATGTCGTGTTAACATGACCAATTTAGCTACCGTGTTAAACGTATAGTGTTCTTATAATGTTAACTTTCAGCACAATACGCACACACGAATTGTCAGCTCTACCCACAACCCCACAAAAACAATATGTACAGACAGAGTCCATTTCTTGATAACTTACATAATTACAACAAAAATGGACAACATGGTATGAACATCTACAAAGGTTGAGTTTGCAAATTGGAGACTTCATCAAATCTACTTTTAATTCTTCTAATGCTGCTAGAACTACTACTACTACTACTACTACTACTTTTTGTTTGCAAATTAGAGATTTGATCAAACCTGGAACTTTTCGGTTGAGTTCTGTCGTCGTGAAGAACAAGCACCTTTAGCGTCCCAGATTCTCTCAACCATGCTGCCACAACTGATCCAGACGATACAAATCTACCTAGATTGCACCTCGCTACCCGAAAGGGAGCACCCATCACTGTCAGCTGCGCTTCAATTGCTCGCCTCAGCGCACCGTCACCTACCACTTTGCTGTGCTTGCCCCAGCCGGTCAAAATGCTGAACATAAAATTAATATCAATACATCTTCTCTTTGTCCCAACCGAGTAATCAATAACCGAAATGATTACATACCTCAGCAGTTTTGGTAACTCATGGCCTTCGTATACAATGGAACGTATATTTAGCAACCAAGCATGAACCATAGCCCGAGCAGCCCCAGAGGACATCAGATGCAAATCCAAGCAAGAATCGGACCATACATTCTCCCATACTTGTCGGCGTCTGCCTTCAAGCACAACCAGTTGGGCTCCTCGTTTCTGAAAAACAATTACAAAGAGTACCTAACATTCCGAACCAGATCATGATACTAAGAGCTCATGCCATAAGCAACTCTGTAATGAATAAAAACTGACCTGACCAAAGTGCCATAGCATGTCGGTTAGGGCATTGTAAAAAGCAGACCCAGTAGAAGAGTCCATATGCTTCACTTCGTCGAACAAGGACTGAGCTTGAACCCAGACATTCTCTCTGTAGCCCATAAGTAGACCATGTGCCACACCATATACTTGATCATCAAACAACCGTAGCTCTTCCAATAGAATCGAAGCATCTTCAAATGAATTACACCGACTGCAAACAGTTTGAAAGTAAACAAAATGTGAGATTTACCCATATTTTCAGTGAAGACTCAAATAATATGTAAAATGCAAGAAGCCGCAGGTAGAGACTATTTCCTAACATCCATCACTTCATAAGGAGCATAATTTGCAGTTCCAAAAAAATAGTTTTTGCCTAGTTAAACAAGAGATATCTATAAGCAATTGGAATGTAAAGCACCAGGACAACAGAACACATCTATGGTCCAATTTCATCTAGCCAAACATAAACTTAACTGATCATTACCATTTCTTATTTTGAAACTCTGTTATGAAGTACAATACATTAGAACTTGCATGCTTGATCATGTTTTTCTGCTCTTCAACTCAGGTTTTATTTCATATTCTGTTTCCACTCAACTATACAACAATCTAGGGTCAGAAGCTCATTGAAAGTGTAAGAGATCGGAGAAACATACCTGCAAGCATTTAAAATGGCTGAAAAGGTGACAACATTTGGTTTGATTTCCAGCTCATGCATCTTCTGGAAGAGCCCCAGAATACACAAGACTTCCTGTCTACCCTGGCTATCCTTCTTCAGATTTCCTGCTTGCTCAGCTGCAAGCTGACCAAAAATCCTTATGATCCGGGTATCCTCCCTATCTTCCACCGTAGATTCAGTAGCTTCTTGAGTAACCTCTGAAACTAAAGATTGATTCTGTATATCGCTGGCTTCATCATTTGCACTAACTACACACTCTACAGAACCTGATCGACCAAAGGCATCGATAATAGAATTGTAAGTAACAACATTTGGCCTAATACCTTCCGTAGTCATCTCATCAAGCAAAGAAACAGCCGATTCCAATAACCCATTCTTGCACAGCGCATCTATAAGTGCACTGTATAAAACAACATCAGCCTTCAACCCCGCCTTCTTAAACTCTCTAAATATCTCCATTGCCTCCCGATACAAACCTCCCTTCGAGTACACATCAATCAATGTCGAGTAAGTTAATAAGTTAGGGGAAACACGTCCTGCTTTCATCTCTTCAAACACCTTTCTAACTTCAACATACTTCCCTTGTTTCCCATACCCTCCCAGAAGAGCATTATACGTTACAACATCCTTCTTAATCCCCGAACTCTGCATCTCCTTGCAAACATCCAAAGCCTCCTCAAACCTACCAAGCTTTGCATAAATTGACAACAGAGTGTTGTACGACACCCTATCTAAACGAATACCTAAGAACTTCATTTCATTGAATAAATGTAAAGCATCATCCAACCTACCTGTTTTAGCATATCCATCAATCACAGTACTATAAGTTACTACATTCGGCATGATATTCTTCACAGGCATCTCCGACATAATCTCAAAAGCCATGTCCATCTGCCCGCCTTTACAAATAGCATCCAAGAGTGTATTGTAAGTAACAATATCTTGATCAATCCCTCTCTCCACCATCTCATTGAACAAATTCTGAGCTGCCACCCACAACCCCCCTCGACTACAGACGGCAAGGAGGGAATTAAAGGTGATTCGATCGGGTTGAACCCCATTCCTCAACATTTCATCAAAAATCTCAGCAACCCTTTTAAACTCCACACCTCCTTTACCACAAGCATCAATTACAGCATTATAAGTGACCAAATTGGGGTTCAAGCCAGAGTTTTTCATAGACTCAAACAACCCAATAGCCTCATTGAAGTACCCACTACGCCCATAAGCACTAATTAAAGCTGAAAATGCAAAAACAGAGTTCCCATACCCTTCTTTGACGGCAGTCTCGAAAACGCTCTTTGCAAGCTGGACCTTCCCTAACCTGCCGAGAATGCTAATCATGGCGCTAGCCAATTTCCCCTGCTCGTTCCTCTTCTTCTCTCTCTTCACGGCGAACTCAAAACACCCAATGGCCTTGGAACACTCGCCTCGATTCCCCAATTCTCGGAGCATAAAAGTGTAATCATCAGACCCGCAGAGCTTGGGCTCGAAACCAAGCAACAAGCTTTCCAGGGCATTTTCGTCTTTACCGACCTGAACCAATCGCTGCAGAGCTTCTTCAGCTGTGGAGGTGTGGCGCGTGCCGGCGGTCGCCCTCTGGCGGCCGAAGTGCATCTTGGAGACGAATCGGCGGCGACCGGAGAAAACGGAGACAAGTTCGGACCTTTGAGAAGGAAGAGGTGCGAGATGAGGGAAGGCATGGTTCTGATTTTGAGAGATCGATGAAGCTGCTGCTGCTGCTGCTACGGAGGCGGAGCCAGGTTTAGCTACATTCCGAGGCGACGGTGAAGAATTAGAGAGAGTGACCTTTTGAGGAGTCCATCGGTGGTGGTTCGGAGGGTGTGTTTGGCGGTGGTTGTGTTGAGGGTACTGGTGGTTTTTGTTCAGCTTTGACGCTGAGATCGTGCAGTGCGGTGGCGTTGACGACGCCATTGGATATAAAATGAAAAAACAAAACAAAAAAACACTAAAAATCTAATGAGATATCTACACAAAAAGGATGTGTTAGAGAGAGATCAGTGAAGATTTGTGTTAGGATAGGATTTGGAAAATGGAGTCCACGAGGAGGAGGAGGAAGAAGACATTTGGATATTGGCGGAGATATTGGAGAAGCGGAAGCGAAGGTTCAAAGATAAGGGATGTAAGTTGAGTTGTGTCGTGTCGTGTGTATTTGTTTGACTTGGATTTTGGTAATCTAATAAATTATCGATTCCTGATAGTGCCTGATCCCATCTGGACCGTTGGTTTTGCATACGTGGATAAGGCCCACAATCTAGTTGGATTTTGCTGGATTCAGTTTGACCTGGCTTAAAGTATCTGGAGAGAGTATTTGATCTTTGCATGATGGACGGTTTAGATCATACCTGTACTTGGTTGAGCTGGATTGCACCCGGACTATGTAGTACTAGACTAGACTGTGAACAGTGAAGTGTGAGTAAAAACAAGAAACAGTGTTTGAGCAAGTGTGACTTTACAAACCTGAACTTGTCTTCACCTCCAAGTTTCTACTTGTAGAACTCACCTTTTTGGTTGGATTATTGGGACTGTCCCAAGTTGGGAAGCTATATTTATGTACTGTGCAGTGTGAAGTAAAGAGGAACCAGTGAATGAGTGAGTGAGTGCATTTACAAAAGTATCCTTGTCTTCACCTCCAAGTTTCTACTTCAAGGAATGAACCTTTTTGTTGGATTCTTGCCTTCTTGGGACTGTCACTTGTTGGGAAGCTGTCTATTTAGTATTTAACTGCGCACTGTCAAACAAACAAGGAGCAGTGAGCCAGTGAGTGAGTTACAGAGTGTGTGCATTTACAAAACTATCCTTGTCTTCATCTCCAAGTTTATACTTCTAGAATGAAGAAAACCTCTTTGGTTGGATTCTTGGGAGTTGGGAGTGTCACAAGTTGGGGTATTAAAACGATAATTTACTGAAAATAGAAAAATGTGGGAAATATAGAAACAGAGCTTGAACGGCAATTCTGATGGAAAAAGATATGGAGCAAGACAAAACCGACAGCTTTGAGTGTACATATCTGCTTATAGTTTAGTTTGTAGCAAATAATAGCAGACATTTGTATTCACTGCCGCATAGCAGAGATGAATGTGACCTTATATATATATATATTCATTTTTGTTCATACTCTGTATGTGAGCTAGAGGGAAACAAATAATAAGCCTAAAATCACCTACTGAAGAGTTTGGCCCATAGATGATAGATACAAATAAATACAAATTGATAAAATGGTAAGATTGGTGCAACATCATGAATACCCAATAATGTACATTTAAAATATTGAAACTCAAAAAGTGTTCAAATTAGACAGTGCAATATAATTCAAGTATATCTTTAAAGCTATCACAAGTTGTGTAGCTCATGGCCCATTTGGCGGACAAAAAATATTCATCCGTCTCATTTAAAATGAATATTCACTTTATAATATAAGTTAGTTAAAACTTGTTGAGTTTGTTAAAGAGCTCATGAGACCTGAGAGAACTAATCATAACTAATTTCATCCCTAATCTTTACCAAAATAGAAGAGCTAAACACTCATTATGAATTGAGTATATATGTATATGTTATGTAATAATTTACAATAACAAGTGATGGATCAAAAGCTGTTGGATATTTAGCATAGTGACAAGTTCACAACCTCTAAACAGAGTTGTAGAAGAGAGACTACACTGAGTGGCATAAAAAAATTGCTAATTCTTTCATTCCGTTAAGTTGGTGACTAATCAAAATTTGAAGTGAGAACTGATAACAGACTACAAGCTTCTACAGGGTTACAAATTAAAGTGCATGACTTTAGAGTGGTTTAGTACAAGTCATACAATCCTTAAGGGTGAAGCATACAACTAAGAAGAATATTATGATTAGTATTCTACAACAAGGCTACAATTTCAGAGTCAAACAAGAGTTCTTCAAAGGGAATTAAAGGGTAGATTCTTGTTACCTTAGCATACTGAGAAAAAGGGCCATGACTGATACTCCAACAATGACGAGAAATACGGGTACTGGAGTCAAATCCTGCAAGACAAGCAATAAATTCTAAGGAGCTAAAAAAACACATTTCTAACCCGCACACACATCCCTGACTAAGTGAAACGAACCTCTTTGTGGCGATGGTCTTCAACTCTGTACCTGAGAGGGCCAACATGAATTTGACTCTTTCTCTCCAAGTCAACCTCAATAACCTCAGTTACGAATGTGTGGGTGTTTGATAGGAAGCCAGAATGGAGCTGCAAAAGGTGCCTACTCTTTGGCAAGCCCTTTACGTGGAAAAAGTTGGAGAGTGGAAGCAGGAAGACAGACTCTACCTTTGACGGATCTGCAGCTGACTTGATTTCTACCAGAATATGCGAGTGTAGGTCAACAATTCTTTCTCCTTCAACATGGCAGCTTAAAATGGTATTTTCTGGCTCTTCAAAAACCAAAAAGTCGAGTCCTCTGGTGTCCTCATATCTTACCTACAGAAGCCGAACAACATGCATAAATCATTGTTGACATAGAGAAAGAAACACTCAAAAGTGATCACTGAAAGTTCTTTTTCAAGCTAGGTTCACAGAACATTGCTTGTGCAGAGAAGAATAGTATCAGCAATCGTTCATTACAAGAAAAACAGGAAGGAAATAACAGCAAGAAGGCACATGTGTTTGTTGCATGCATTGTTCATGTACACCTTGCAGACAATTATCAGTGGAATTCCAAACATTTACCGGTGCTAGTTAAAGTGAAACTGAGCATACAAACACTTATCCATGTAAAAACATAGGCAATACTGGAATTCCAAACAATTGCAGACTAACACTGGTGGAATAACAGATATTTATGGGCGAGTGAAGGTACTGTACCACATGGTCCAAGAAAGTTCCATTTACGTTTACCATAAGGTACACAGTTGAACCGAACAGAAAGCAATACCTAGTAAAACTGATCTCAACAGTAACAGATTCTGGCCATGCACACTCAATTCTAGGGCAGCCCGGGCCATCCTTTTGCACTACTTTGATTACATTGTTTGTGTCAGGAAGAAGACCTCTCAAATGGTATCTTCCAGATGAATCAGTCACTGTTTTCTCATAGTAACCTTTTGACTCTAAACAAGCTTCAATGTAAGCACCTTCTTTTGGCTGGCCGGACAACAAAGTGACTGTATCTACAACACATGCATAAAGGCTAAAATACTATAGACTCGCACAGAATTAGAAATGTGTGAGACTCCATGCAAGTAGACAAGAGCAGGATGGAGACAATTAACCTGTAAGCAACGATTGTGGCCTGGAAAATGACTTCTCTAGACTCCCCAAAATCAAGCTCTATTGCCTGAGCTGGAGGTGCAAAACCATACTCCTACAATATATTTCAGTGATGTAGGATCAGTAAATAAAAACTGAGGCCTAGAGCATGAAGCTCCCTACTATTATGGGGTCTAGGTAGGATCATAAACTCAAGGGATAATAAATAACTTACAAAAATGTAAGACAAATAGAACACTCATTTTTGGGATGGAGGGAATAGAAAAATATAATAATCCATGCAAAGGAAGAAAGCATTCCCCAACTTCATGTTCAGCTGCATGACATAAGATACAATAAATAAATAGAACATTCAAATATGGTACCTTGAGAAAAGGACGCAGATAGAAACTCCCAGGGAATAAGTTCTCGAAGAGGAAAAGTACACTAACCCCAGACAATGAATTGTTTCTATAACCATCAGCACCACTCAATGATAATATCATGGACAGGAAAGGTACGTTAGCATCATCTTTAGAATGTACTCGTACAGAGATTTGACTAAGCTTCTGACAAAAAAAAAAGGAATGAGATCCAAGTGGTGTTAGATGATAGCCAGGCTGCACATAATAAGAGAGAGAGATTAGGCAACAGGATGAAGTAATGACATGGAGGATAACATACACTAACATGGACTAACTACCCAAGAATATATATATTAAAAAAACAGCCATCCAAACTATCACACTCATAAACAATAAGCATAATGGTAAAATTGGTTAGGTAGACACATGGTGTTTCTGATATTTGAAGGAAAATCACAACATAGATCAATATTGCTCATGTAATCATATGTAGCATAAAGTATAACCCCCAAGAGAAACTCAGGACCAAGTGCCAACTACAACAAATTAAGCAAAAAAAATTATCCCCATTCCCTCTAAAGAACTTAGGCCTCCACAAAACCCAAGTATACCACTGCCTGATACACCTTCACACTACATCACCTAGGCTACACCATCAAGGTTTTGGCAGTAAAAACAGAACAACAAAAGAGCCCTGCAAAAATAGATGATTATTATGAAGAAAACTGAAGAGCTTGTACTTGTTGATTGGAGGATGCATTGGCGCTGATTAAAGATTTGGTGAGCAGTAGATTAATAATATTTAAAGACGCAGTTGAAAAGAGTTTCAAAAACAAAACCAGGAGATTAAGGTATATAGCAAATGATAACTTTCATATACTGGAATTAAGTAATAACCATTACGAGCACATTGAGTTTTCTCCATTACCAACCCATCTACAGTGCGAAGCTCAACCTGCATTTTGATGACAGGATTTTACTGAGTCTAATAAGTTTCAATAAGCATTTCATGTGAACATAAAGCTACAAGATGATATATAATTAAACTTTTGTTAACATAATTAAACTAATCCGTAAAACTGACATCCAACAAAATCAACAGTCAAATGAATGATACTGTAATATGAAAATGGTCCAATTTCGCATCAGACGGCTTCCTTGACTTGATTAATGACGAAATCGCCTACAAAAGTAGTAATTCACGCTCTTAGTGCTTGGCATCACAATAACAAAACGATCTACAAAGTTTGAAGTTAGTTCCTGGAATGTTAGATCTGTAGTTGATTAAACCGGTCATCATAATCAACCAACATATCCTCAAGTTCAGTTCAAGTTCATTCCAGGAACTATTTCATAATCAGAAATGTTAGATCGGTAGTGTATTAATCCGATCAGCAAAATCAACCAACAGATCCTCGAGTTCAAATCAAGTTCACCTCAATTATGAAATAATTCAACTAACTTAAAATGTTTGACAATAGTTCCAGAAATATTAGATCAGTAGAGAATTGATCCGATCAGCAAAATCAACCAACCGATCTTCAAGTTCACCTCAATTATGAAATAGTTCAATTGATAGTGAAAGTCAATGTTCCAAACCCTAATCTATTCATGTTCCTGCATTTTCTCGGCATCCAAACAGGGCAGAAAGGGAAAATTACAGTAAAACTGATGTAGACGAAGAAGACTGCTCCAATAGGCAAAATCAATCAACCGATCCTCAAACTCACCTCAATTACGAAATAGTTTAACTAAGAGTGATTATCAAAGCTCCAAACCCTAATCTATTCATTTTCCTGCATTTTTTCGACAACAAAACGAGACAGGAAGGGAAAAAAATACAGTAAAAAATGAAGTAGACGAAGAAGATTGCTCCAATCAGCAAAATCAACCAACTAATCATCAAGTTCACCTCAAATATGAAACAGTTAAGCTAAGAGTTATTTCTAAAGTTCCAAAATCTAATTTATTCATACTCCTGCAGTTTATCGGCAACCATACGGACAGAAAGGAAGAAACACAGAAAAAATTGAATTATAGGAAGAAGATTCCGACCGATCTTCAAGTTCGCCTCAATTATGAGACAGTTCAACTAAGAGTGGTTTTTAGAGTTCCCCAACCCTAATCTATTCATTTTCCTGCATTTTCTCGGCAACCAAACGGAGCAGGAAGTAAAAAATACAGTAAAAATGGAGTAGACGAAGAAGATTGCGAGATTCACCATGACAAAACCACCACAAACGTGGATGGAATCAGCTAAAGCAGCAGAGATCGAAGAAAACACGATCAAAATGCATAACAAAACGTCTCTAATCTACATGAGATCGAGGCTCGACGAGAGCGAGTGTGGGTGTTCATCGATAAACGCTTGTTATGATCTCCCTCTCTTTCTAGTGTCTGGTACTTGAGGCTTGAGCCGCGAATGTGAGTATTTATAAGGCCCAGTTAGTACCCGCGAAGACCTCTATATACGACGTCGTCTGGTCTCTCGTATATAAATGACCAATTTTATCCAATTTTATTTATTTATTTATTTATACTGCAGCCATCAAATCATGGCGGCCCATAGAATACGAATAGTCAACACATCTCAAGTCTGCAAATAAATAAAATTCCCAAAAATACTCTGTTTTTTTCTATTCTGTTCGATAAATCGGAACCATCTGTCCCTCAGTATTCAAGGTTCGTCCCTGCAATGCCTCGGCTCTTTCTCTCTCTTCTACTCTTCAGCTACGCGTCATCGATCTGGCGAGTCAACTCGCACGAAGAATCGGGCGAGTGGAGCTGCGAGTCCAGCTCAGAGATCCGAGTCCAGGCCGAGTTCAGCCCCGGACTCGTCACTCTCGACGGCCACGCCGACGACTGGAAAGACATTGATGGGTCCGAGTTCTCGCTCCGTCCAGCTCTCGACCCAGACGAAGACCACGAGTATCAAAATGGGAAAATGACTGTGAAGGTATGTTGTTATGCTTCGACAAATTCAAGGTCTTGACTTTATGGATCATCTCAATCGACTTCCAGTTTGGTCATCGATTTGTGTTTGAGGTACTGTAATTGCTCTTTTGGGTACTTTCTTTTGCAGGCTTTGCATGACGGTAAAGATGCGTTTTTCTTGCTCCAAGTTGATGGGAACTATGTGTACTCTAAAGGGTATGTTCTGTTTTTTTAATTGATTTTGGATTTGAAGTTGTTTCATGTGTAAAATTAGGGCTAGTTCATGGAATTTGTTTGCTTGTTTGTTATTGAGATCCAATTTAATCTTTATTGGATGGTCAGATCAGTTACTGTAACTGTTTTGGATTGTAGCATCTTCATGTTTCATGTTAGTTTCAATAAATTATAGTATTGAGTTGGGTTTGATTCAATGGTGCAGCAACAATAATAAATGCCCATCTGTTGCACTCATGTTTCAGATTGGTGAAAATGCAACCTATC
>JAYMTG010000775.1:0-10765 GCA_036897565.1 Pelargonium exstipulatum
ATCAACTACTAGTGCACAATGAGTACCCCACACTTGCACTCAAAATTGGTTGATTCTGAACCATTAGATACGTCCGAAACAACAAATAGATCACACATCTCAAATTTCAACTCCATCAGACGTGAATCAGTCCAAATCTAGACCAAATTAAACCGACGTTACATGTCATTTTTTATCAATCGAGGGTCTAAACAGTTTTGAAACGACCCCAATTTTTTTTTACAGTCATAAAATTAAATTTTCAACACATTTTGTTTATTGGACAATTTCTAATTTAAAACACAAATCTTTCAATTTACAATTCAATTTCCATATGCTTATAACGTGGACAAAAATTTATTCTAATTTTTAAATAACCCACCAAATCCAAAACACCACCGTTTTTGGCTTTAGTTTAGACAGCAAATTTTCCCTCCCAAAATTTGAGAGGCCAAACTTTCCCTCTGCAGCTGTTTCAAACGACAACGTTTTGGTCACTTTCTGGTTAATGTTGACACCCAAATTAGGGTTTCAATCTCATAGTTCCTCACTTCTGCCTCTTTTCTTTCTCACTCTTCATCTACTCTCTCGACTCTCTCGTCTACAACCTGAGATTTGCTCACCGCCGGACCTCCTTGCAGCTCTTCGCTGGAGTCGAATGTCGCCAGCAACCTCAACCTTTGATGGCAGCGAGGAGAGCATGAGCGCCCTTCGATCTCCTGCTCCCGGCTCCACCGATTCGCCTGGTTCCTTTGTCGTCCTCCACGTCCAGTCGCCGTCTTCCATAGTCGCCGGAATCAGTCCCGACGCCATCCCCTTCATATATTACGAGTACCTTCCTTCGTGAAAAAAAGCATCCATCTCTGCTCTGCGTGCGTGTAGTCGTCTTCCTCATTTTCTCTCTCTATACTCTCATATTCTCTCTCTACCAACGATGCAAACAGGTTTCTGATCTGATCCATATCTCCCTCTGACTCCTTCGATTTCAGTTTCTGGTTTGTTTATTTATCGCTTGCTCTACCATTGTCATTTGCATTCGCATGCGTGATTTTATAAGTTTTTGTTTTATGAATGTGGCAACTCAAGGTTCCAATTCCGAGAAACAACTCAAGGTTCCAATTGTTTTATTTCTTCCTTTGCGTAAAACTACAATCTTTATCAGTACCCATTACTTCTCTTTGGTTTGAGAATTGAGCTGTTGTTCGAATTTGTGCCGGAATTGTGTGTGTAAAAGATTTTATTGATTGAAGTCATGGGAAAATGGGATTTGGGGATTTGTGGTTTATTGTTGTGTGAGTCTGTGCTTAAACTTCATATCATATCTGAGACAATATAGATTTTAGTTTAAGGAAAATTTGATTGTTAACTCTTGCATGACATTTTGATAAAACTATGGTATCTATTTGGCATTGCTGTGAGGTGAGGGTATTTTATTTTTGGTTTTTAAGTCTATTTAGCATGTTGTGTTCAATTCCATTCTAATGTGAAACTTGTCGAAGTTTTCTTATTGTGCAATGGATTAACCAAATTATTTTAAAGATCACTATGAATTGGTTCATCCTTGCAACACATATATTTCATATTAACCCTTGGGATATCATCAGGATTTAATGCCATCATCTGGACCTTGTGATCCTTTATGTTCCGTTGATGAAAGTGGAGTTGGATTACTGATGGTTGTGGGCTTGTGGGTAGTGCGAAGCATCGGGGTAACATTCCTATTTACTCCTTGAAAATTTTGGTGGAAAGATTCTGATTTGTTTCTGACAGTGGAATTGAGTCTTTATTGTTCCTTGCGTTGTTCATTGTATTTTTAGTCTATTGTAGAGCATGCAAGTTAGGAGTACTATGATTTAATGTGTTGTTGTTTTCATTTAAGTGTTTATTTATTTTGAAGTTTTATGAATGTATGAGTAAAATGTGTTTCGAAAGCTGAATTGTAGGTGAAACATGCAGTGCTGATAATGACATTTAGGTGCAATATGATTTAGAGACTCTTTAGGATTAGATTTGTAATTTTTTTATAATAATTATTATAAAAGCATGAGTAAAATGAGTCTGCAAAATTGAGTTTAGGTTATAAAAGAAGAATTTCGTAAAAAAAATTCCTAATAAACACAATGTTGCTACTTTCTGGTGCAATAGTAGGACGTTAGCATATTGGTTAGCTACAAAGTCAGGAAATGCTACTACCATTGAATTGATAGTGCATGATCTTTTTCAATTCTATTTGTCTTTGCTTTTGTTACATTTGGTTGCTTATTGGTGTAAGTATTTGTGATGAGATTCCAAGTTAGTTTGTGGGAATTGATTACCCATTTGAAGTTACATTTGGGTTTGTTCACTGGTGTTAGGATTTGTGTTGGAATTCTTAGTTTTTTTAATGTAGTTTGTGAGAATTTCCTACTCATTTGAAGCTACTCGTTATTTTAAGGATTTGTATTGGAATTCTAAGTTTGCTGATTGTAGTTTTGTGAAAATTTACTAATTATGGAAGTTACATTTGGGTTTGCTCATTGGTGTTAGGGTTTGTGTTGGAATTCTAAGCATTCTCGGAGGGCGAAAACTGAAAATAAGCACGCATGATTCAAACTTCAGTGGGTTTCTTGGAATCATTGGAGGTAAAGCCTTCTCTCTCTATCTCTCACACTCAGTAGATGTTGCTTTGGTTATATCCGTGATGCACAACTATAAGTGAACGAATTGACCGAACGAAAGAACAAGAAACTACATATCTCTGTTGTACCCTAAATCAAAGAACTAATGACGAATATATAGTGTAATCAAACTCTAATCCTAATAGGAAATGAAAATGAGATGTGGTTAAGCTTCCGAAATGATGGTAAGTGTAATCACTTCATGTGGTGTTGCTTGATTTGGCTAAGACTCTGAAATTCTTTGTTTCTCTACCATGCTACTTGGTGTTCTCTGCCTTTCTTTTAGGTTTGTTTCCTAGTAAAATGTTTTGGAAGTGAACAACAGAAATTGTAATAGTTCAATTCGTGTTTTGTTGCTTGATTTGGCTTAGTGTCGGGTTTTATTGACTTGACATTTTATACCAGCTTAATAAAGTAGTGGCTTTATGTTAATACGAAGGATTTGAATATCATGCTAAGATTTTTGAAGTGAGTTTTGTTAAGTTCTTATTCTTGTGTTGCTGTAACTTCTTCTTTTAAGTGTAAAGTTATGTTTCTTTGTTTTCTAATTTATTTGCTTTGTCAAAATTGTAGATCCAGAGACACTTGATATGTCTAGGCCAATTAATGAGAAGCTGAAATATCATGGTAATATGTCACTTAATAAGCAACCATTTTTATTGGCCTTTCTAATTTATTGTTTCTGTTGTTATTGAGAGTAGTGTTAATTCATACATTATTGAAATAACATTATTGGCCTTTCTAATTTGTTGTTTCCGTTTTGTTAATTCATAAATGATTTTGTTTGTAAAGTGATGAATGTAATTTGCAAAATAACTAACAGTGCTCAGAGTTTATTGTGTTTCAGATTTGATTTTTATTATAGTAGCTATATATGCAGACGTCTTTAATCAACTATATTTGATAATGTGGTCTTCAGGAAGAACGAAAAACTCATATTAATCATGTATTATGTTGAAAAATCCAAACACTCCTATAGGTTTTTTATTTTGTTTTTGCTAGACTCCATGTATTAAAATGATTAGGATATTATTTTTGGGGCTTCATAGTTTATTTAGGCTTTAGTAAACAAAGCTATGCTTGAGTTTGTTTGGGGGGTTCATTTAGTGTTTGCTTGATTCTTTTCTTGAGAAAGAATGCATTCTATTCTTGCATTTGTTTTTAATAGTGTTTAGAATACATGTTGGATATGATTCATGTATTTTGATGATTAAAACTTTAGTTTTGGGGATTGCGTTTGTTTTGGGGCTAATTGTAAATGCATGTTAAATGATTTGGGTGTTAATTTATGCACAATATTTAATTAGATGCTTGCGGTTTTGTTAAGTGTTTCATATGTTTGCTTCATGTTTGAAGTTGTGCTTGCTGTTTTGGAGATTATTTTGTTCTTGTTTCAATATAGTAAGCTATGTTTCAACATAGTAAGCTATGTTTGCTGTTTTCGGATCTTATGTTAGTATTTGCTTGATGTTTTTATGGGAAATCATGCATGAAAAAGCTTTCATTTATTTTCACTAGGTAATAGGTAAAGTTTTGCAAATGTTTTACTTGAATTTCTCTATACTATGCATTTTGGTGGTTCACTTTGTTAAGAGTTAAGTAATTAAATGCATGTTAAATGTTTTGGGGACTATTTATGCATGTTATTATTTTTTGGTAGTGATTGTTGTTATGTTAAGAACAAATATATGATTGCTTGATTTTCAAAGCTACGCTTACTGTTTTTTGTAATGATTTTTGCTATGCTTGGTTTTTTTTATTAAGTGTTTTCTATGCATGTTGTTTTGATTAGGTAATAGTCAAAGGCATGCTTGCTGTTTTTTGTAAATATTTTTGTTGTGCTTGCTTTTTTTGATTAAGTGTTTGTTATGCATGTTGTTTTGATTAGGTAATTGTCTAAGGCATGTTCGTTGTTTTCTGTTTTGTTTTTGCTAGGCTTCATGTATTAAAATGATTAGGGTTTTTTTTTTGGGCTTCAATCTGTTTTGGCTTTAGTAAACAAAGCTATGCTTGAGTTTGTTTGGCGGGGTTCATTTAGTGTTTGCTTGATGTTTTTTTTGAGAAAGAATGCATTGTATTCTTGCTTTCTTTAATAGTGTTTAGAATACTATTTTCCCCTCACAGTGTATGCAGCAATTTCTCGATATGTTGGTGGCGTTGTTTTATATGGTGGATCTCTATTTTGAAATAAATTATGTGCTTTGATGATCTTATATTTCAATCGTTAGGCTCTGTATCAAGTTACTATGCTCATTGTCCTCAACTTCGATGGTAAGCATATACTTCATTTTGAGAAAGAAAGCAGTGACCATACTAATTTAGTGAAGAATACGCATCATTCAATGCTTTTGTTCTTTGCCAAGTAAGTCCACTGCTCTCAAATAAAACCTTGTGAATATGTTATGAGATTTGTTCTATTTTATGTATGATTTTTCTTGTTCTGGTTTATGTAATCTGTTGTTAAACCTATCTTGTTAGTTTACGCACATATTTGTTGTTTCTGTAACCAATTTGCCTGTATTGATTTGATTATACTCTTATCTACTACTTTTGTTTAAGTATCAGTTAATTGTAGTTAGTTATAATTCTATTGCATTCTTTCTTAAATTTTAACAAAAATATTTTAAACTAACTTCTTTTATTGTCTTTATCAATTTCATTTTCAGGATGAAGAGTGGGTTGAAAAAGCTAAAGCATAAGGGCTCAAGAATGAACAATTTTTTTTACCCTTCATAGTTTGATATGCATAATTATTTCATTTGTTTAAAGTTAAATATGATTGTCATTTAGTTTAATTTTTTACTAGATTGTGATCTCGTGCGGTGCACGGAGAAAGACTTAAATATTAAAACATAATAGTATATAATTATTTTAAAAATAACTATGATTTATTGAGTTCAAACAGGTAAATGTATAATTTTTTTTAGGATATAAAAAATCACCAAGACTTGCAAATGTCTATTTCGTTCACTAATAATAATAATAATACCCTTGTGTTCATTGTTATTGATGTTCTTCAAATTGGTGTTTTAAAATTTTCAAACATAAAATGCAAAAACTTAAAATTAAAAAAAAAAACTCAAAAGAATAAATTTAAAATAAAAAACATAAATTACACCAACCCTAATTACAAAAAGAAAAAATGGTATCAAAGAACTAATTGTTAACTTCAAATTCACAAAATTTCAAAACCTCACTATTATTGTCAATATTTTTCCTTTAAAAAGCTGTTTTTTTTTTGTTATTGAGTCATAAACTAAAACACTTTTTTCGAGTTCAATCTATCATCGATCTTTCAATTATAAATTAAACCACTTTTCTTATGTATAAAGTGATTTCAAACCTATTAATTTGTAATATTTTCTTAATCAAACATGCATTACTATAATCGAATTCGCGCAACTTAAATATGATAAAAGAACCTATAAAATATAAACATGAATATCACAAAATTAATAAATGTTTTAAAAGGTTCATGTACGGTTCAAAATGTATTATTTGAATCCTTAAACTTTAAATCGTTTTATTATAGTCCAAAATATAAATTAGTTGTATGTCTTGGGACATTTAATTAGTAAAATAGAGTTGAGTAACAGTAGTAATTTTATTTAAATATAAAATCTTACTATATAAACAGTCAAACAAAACATGTATGATAATTTATAAGTAAAGAAAAATAAATTATGACCAAAAAAATATTTTAAAAAAAAATCACAATTAGTATCTCATCCTTGACACATCATCAAAAAAACCACCCCCACTCTCACCAGCAACGACTCCATATTTTACATATCTCTTTTTTTTTTTTTTTTGTGAGCCATATCTCTTTCATACTTATCCAATATCAAATTAACAAAAATAAACCTAAAATAAATCATAAATCAAGACAAAATTTGTATAATATGAACACACATGTACAATGTACACCAACACAATTAGTCACGGCCACCGTTTGCAAATACCAAATTCAAAATCTAATAAATAAATAAATAAAACACTAAATTATGAACACATGTACACCAAAAGCATCAATCATGGCCACCATTAACAAATACCAAATTCAAAATCTAATCAATAGAAAAAAAACACTAAATATACTCAGACTTCTTCACCTCTTTTTTGGGCACAATCACAGAGAGTACACCGTATCCTTCAAAATCTTCATCATCTGTTCAATTCCAACTTGGTGTTATCCTGCAGCGCCTAAAACGCCTCATGAACTTGCCGCCATTACTGATAAGATTTTTTGTTACTAAGAAGTGAAGATCACATATATGGATGGTGATAAATTCAAACTTTACAAAAATAAATTCACACCTATTTCTCATGTTGGACTAAAATACCCCTATTTCGTAAATGGTCCACAAACCAAAACTACAATCTTTACCCTCATCACCTCCAATGGATCATCATCTCATCCCCATGGCTTCCACAAATCAGTAACTATCACATGAATAGACCAAAGCAGAGAAGTGAAAAAAAAATCCAAATGCAATTAGAAAAAGAGAGATCTTAAGTATGATCTAATTCATAGCCACCAAATCATGTATAGAACCTTCTCAGTTGCCACCGTTGAAAATCATATATCTTTGCTCTCCTCCACATCACCATTGTGGCAAGTAGCTCTTGTTGTACACGTCCATTTTGTTGAAATTAAATTGAGGAGTTTGTGCATTGAAATTTGAAAATAACAAAAATAAGGTGGTGGGTGGTAATTACCGATTGCTCAACACAAATCTTGGAGGAGGCAGTTAGTAAACACTATAACACATTACAAAAATACAAAACCAAATGAGAAGAAGAAGAAGATAGATTGGTCTGATACCACATCCACAACTTCTTTCAATATATCCTGCAAAACTCCTACTCTTCTATCCATTTTCACTAAAACTGAAATTGTGAGAAAAATAAAAAAAAAACTGAAAAGAACTACAAGTTTGTGGTGGAGAGAAAAAATAAAACTGCAACTTTGTGTGTGGGAAAGAAAAAAAATTCGGCATGAGGAGTTCAGATCGGTGTGTGGAGGAATTGTTTTTAATTTTTAAAATTAAAATCTTAAATTTAAGTGGATAAACTGTTTTTAATTTGTTTCATATTCAAATATTGCTAAAATTCATCGTGATGACACGTGTCCACTAAGGGTTCTGCTTTAATATATACTAGACGTTGTCCCGTGCATTGCACGATATGCATATACTACATATTGAGTATAATTATTTTATGTTGTCTTTACAGTCTAATATTAAATCTATTTTTTTATAATCGTGTACATTAAATTATGAATGAGTGATTAATATATAAACTAACACGTAAAAGTAATTGTCCTTCATAGTCCCAACGAAACAAACAATCATAGGGTATCGAATTCTTTGAATTTAAATTACAATTTGATGTATGATTCAGTAAAAGCAAGTCAAATAATGAAAATTTTGTTCAATACTACAACTCATAATTATTCAGATTCAATAACATGTTTTTCCATTTGACTTACCACTGATCGAGTACCATTACACATGCCAAATATATCAAATATATTGAAATGTATGAGAAAAGTAGTAGGAGTAATGTCACGGCTCATATAAACCATTCACTTAATCAAATGAGTGTCACAGATTTTTTTTTTTTTCAAATCAAATACCCACTCAAACTTTCTAAATGTTATTTGTTAGTTAATTATGACAAAAAATTAGTACATTTGATCACCACATGCTATGAACATGATTAATATTTTTTTCAAAAATATCCATTATACACTTGTTTAATGTTCTTCACATTAATGTTCATCATGTTAATGTTCCAAAATTAAAATTCAAACTAAAACCAGAGAAATTGGCCACCAAATAAAAACAGCGATTCCAACACTACTTTAATTAACCACAAATCAGTACTTATAAAATAAAGAACAAAACTATTTCCGGCTCATCCCTCTAGCAACCTTCATCATATCTAAAATCAAAACATCATATACCCAATATACATCCCCCAATTGGACATTAATGCCAGCAAAATAATTCATAAAACAAACACCATTGAATCCATAAAAATTCCAAATATTCACAAACCTAAAATAAATAAATAATTAAGAAAAGCAACAACCCAATTCGTGACATTGGAGATTGTACTCAAGCTCTCGCAAAGCCAAATGCACCGCTCCTAAGCAGCTTCGACCATCCCTTCCCAACTATGCTATGACATGGCGGAACACGATCTTATTCGAGAAATGCAATAGATTGTCCATAAACAATCTATAACACATGATAACTAAACTTGAAAAATGATCATGGGTTGGTAGTTGCTTAAAATCTCAATTGCCATGACAAATATGGGTTAACCATTACAAATGGAGGTTGTGACCTATTAAATTATCATCTTGACTGCATTCTCCTCGGCGATCTTCCATGCTCAGATTCATGATCCAAAAAGACATGCCTCCATAACAGTTAACTTCATGTCTTCATGTTTCTCATGTATTATATTTGCCTTTGGGATCTTGGTTCTTTCACATTTTTCTGATTGTGTCATCGCCTTCGGGCTCTTGAATTTCTTTTTTTCGCTTCTTAGGAGCTTTATATATAAAAAATTATTGTTGGCTGATAGAAAAAAATTGCAAATGTGGATCTTTGCACTCACTACATATGTATGTCTACAATGCTTTCTCACAGAAACACACTACATTTTTCATAACTCCATTAATATAAATAACAAAAAATCATATATAGTGTCATTTTTCTCCGGAAAAAAAAAACGCTAAAAACTATAAACGAATCAAATATACTATTTACTCTCACACAATTGAGATATGAACATTAGACCAAACCTTCATTCTCGCTAAAAACTATAAACGAATCAAATATAGACCAAACCTTCATTCTCTGTTATTCTTTCTCTTTTTCGTAACATTCTCTTTCAGCGGATCACTTAATCAAGTTTCAGTCTCACCAAAATCCCAATATATAGTACTTAGTTCGCTTGAACTGCATCTGAAATGGTAGTTTTTTTTTTTGAATTTGTATATAGGTAGTGATGGGTTAGACATAAAACGTGCAGCACATATTGGGTGGTGGTTATATTTTGAAGTTCATGAGTGGTGAGTTGGTTGTTTCTAGTATTATACTGGGTGGTGGTTACAAAAGCAATATGTATAGAGTGATAAGGAGTAATAGAATTACACCAGTAAATGTTAGTGTGAAAAAACTGTGATCATTTTTTTGCGGAAAGTAACTACAACCATTTAGATAAGGGAAAGAAAACAAAATATATCTAAAAAATATATCTCTAAAAATTGAGAAGATGACACATCAGCATTAAGGGTTCTCCTTTAAATATAGTAATGATAATAGATAGATTTCATTTATACTTCTGACACATTAATAGTATCTAGTTATGTTTGCAAGCTTGCTTTTATGGTTATTTTACCATTTGTTTGCAAATATTGCTGTAGGCATGTATGTGTATTCAATATGTAATTATCATGGTACATTTTGCAAATGTATTTAGAACCATGAATATTAATATTAAATATAAAATTTTGGATATTAGCAACAACAAATAAGAGAAGACCTCTACTTTTGGAGTGTTGCTTTTTTATTTTAGCATTCATTTATTGTATGTTGGTACATCAAAGTTTGTGATGCAATTTATGTATTACCTGCATTGCTACTATGATGCTAATTATATTTCTTACATCCTCTTAACATTAGTTAAATGTTGCAAACATTATTCCGCAACATTTATAACTTGTTGCGAATGTTGTAATTTTAAATCCCATAATTTGTAGCATCTAATAATAGTTACATATTTAATTAACATGTTCCAAGAAACATTGATCAACAATAAACGAATGTTGATAAAAGTGAAAACAATGATCCAGATAATAGTTTGCAACCACTAAAATTTGTTGCAAATTCAAATTAAACGGTGAGACAAATCATACTAAACATAAATTTTATGTTACTAGCATTAAAATAAATGTTATCGATTATTTTAGCAACATCTATTGTATGAATATTACAAATATGTATGTTTCCTTTTCATTACAATGTCAACAAAGATATTTGTATTGCAAATATAGTGAATGTATATTACCAAATATGGTTTTGGTAACATTAAATGTACTAATGTAAATTGTT
>JAYMTG010000776.1:0-10765 GCA_036897565.1 Pelargonium exstipulatum
AAAGGTGCCTATCGCCATGGTGCGAGCCTGCTCAGGAAACTCATGGTTTACACCGAAAAAAAGAAGATAAAAATTATATCTGATATAAACAAGTGTATTTTCTCTTCAACCTGTTTATACACCCGCGACCCGCATTGCTAGCTAGGTATACTTGACAAGCCAATATATTGGTATAATGGTGTGGCATTGGGTCAGCCATTGAGTAGTGCTCTAATGGCTGGAGAGAAATGACACAAACCAATCAAGATATATATACAAATTGTACCATAAACATTTTTAGGTCATGTCCAAAACCCAACCACCACTCCTTAATTTATATAATGTATTTAATTATCAACTAAATTATGCCACTAATTTATATTAATCTTGAATCAACCAATACTATATATAATTAATCCATGAATAATTATATATACAACATTATCACGTAACAGACAGTGCAAAGTGGCGCATTTTAGGCCACATACCCTACATGAAGTAGTACAATAATTCATGATCTTGTCGCGTCGACGCGATTTTGGTTAGTTAATCATCATTACTAACTTGTGTTTAATTTCAACGTACGATTTTAGTTTGTGTGGTACATTTGATGTTGATTACCCACTACTTTTTATTGCCTCACTATAAAAAGCTCAAATACGCTCGTATCTAGTTTAAGTAATTATATATGTAGAAAATGCATTGTTAACGTGTCGAAAAGATAAAATTTAACATTGATTCATGTCGATTTTTGTGTGGCGTTCGATCCCACCATTTTACACAAAGTTACTAATAGGAAAAAGCTTAATATAAAATAAGTGTAAAAAGGTATTACTGTCCGGGTATAAAAAAAGTGTTCATTGCTAATAATCTAAAATTCATGTTTGTATTACAATATCGAAACTAGAAAGTATAGTTCTTGTGTTGCAAGCGGGCGAATACACCTAATATTACAAAGAAAAACACTGTATGATTTCAAAAATTTACTATAACATATATGTACGTTGTTCATCTAAAATATGCATACTAGTTGTCACTGTTTATCTGTATTATTTTCATAACTACGTCAGTCTTTTCGCAACGAATGTACTCCACATATTACAGTATCGAAACTAGAAGGTACTTTAATATTCTTGTGCCTTGCAAGCGTGCTCCACTAGTGTCACTAATGTATGTAAATAACACAGACAAAATGTGAAACCAATGGTATTTTCATGTTTCCAAATCCTTAACCATGACCATTACCATGTGTCCACTAATTTAGACCTTCCATTTCTCTATCAACTTTACTACTTTCTTTTCTACCTACAAAATCAACTATTGATTAATTTTCTCTTTATATATAGCTTCTCTTGCTTCTTCTCCTAACTCAACTTCACAACAACAACAACAACAAAAAAAGAGCAACAATATTGAAGATTTTGCATAGTTTCAAATGGGTTCAACAGTGATATCTATACCAGATGGTGTAGATCATCATCAAGAACACCAAGTTGTTACGAAAAAAACCCGGTTTTCGGTTCGATCTTTTATAGCTTCTCTTGCAGGAAACAGAAGCAACCAAGACATGAGAAAAATAATACATAGTGTCAAAGTTGGTGTAGCCCTAGTTTTGGTGACACTTCTCTATCTTCTTGACCCTCTTTACCAGCAAGTTGGGGACAATGCCATGTGGGCTATCATGACTGTTGTTGTCATTTTCGAGTTCTTCGCAGGTTGGTAATTTGTGTGTTTTAAGGTTGTTGTTAGTTTTTTTAGTTATGGTTTGGTCTTGAGTACTAGCTGTGGAGCTGAGCTTGTGTGTGTGTGTTTTGATGATCTTTAGGTGCTGTGTTGAGTAAGGGCTTGAATAGAGCTATTGGGACTATTTTGGGAGGTGGATTGGGTTGTTTGGCTGCATCTTTTGCACAAGATGTTGGAGGAACTGGTAGAGCCATTGTTGTTGGCTTCTCTGCCTTCATTTTTGGTATGTTTTCTTCCACTTATTCTATCCTTAAACTTGGTATACTCAAATGTTGGTACTAGGAAGTCGGTGCAAGGGTTAAATAGTTTCATACTCCTGAACAATCGATTTTCCTAGGTTCAATCCGTAAATAGAGTTTTCTTTAGTTTCTTACTCCTACACCAGCCATGTTTTTTTGGGCTTGAAGTCGGTGTAGGGATCAAATAGTTTGATACTCTAAAACTATCGGTTTGTATGATTCAGTCTGCAACTATAGTTTTGTTGGGTTTTTCACCCTTACATTGTTCGTGTTCTTTTGGCTTAAAATCAAATGTTGGTACTAGAAAGTAGGTACAAGGGTTGAATAGTGTTTGATACTCTTAAACTGACAACTTTTTAAATTTAGCATGCAACTAGCTTTATGTCGGTCCAGGTGTATCAAACTATTTAAACCTCTGTACGAACTGTAGCCTTCCTTTCACAATACCTATTGTTGCACATTTTCATAGCTAGTTCAATAATTAAGAGTCTTTGTATTATCATATTTTAAGTATATAACTAGCAAAAGTACTCAATGTACACCTACATGAACAATTTTTCAGGTGCAGGAGCAACATATTCAAGACAAATTCCCAGCATCAAGAAAACATATGATTATGGAGCTATGATCTTCATTTTGACCTTCAATCTCGTCGTTGTGTCGGGTTTACGAGCTGAGAGAGTGATGCAATTGGCCCGCGAACGCCTCTCGACGATCTTCATAGGTTTTGCTGTCACCATTTTCATGAGCTTGCTCGTGTTTCCCATGTGGGCTAGCGACGAGCTCCATGAATCTACAGCTTCCAAATTCAAAGATCTTGCAAAAACCATTGAAGATTGCTTGGAGGAGTACTTCAGATTCGTCAGCGAAAAGGAGTATCAGCCAAGAACTTGTTTCAAAAATTGCAAATCTGTGTTGCACTCCAAAGCCAAAGATGAATCATTGGTGTGTATCATGAATTTTTCTATGTTTTGTTCCATAATATGTCTACTTTTCAAGAACCCATTTGGCTAAAAAGTTTGTGTTTCATTGTTTTAGGCAAGTTTTGCGAGATGGGAACCGTGGCATGGAAGATTCGGATTGTCCCATCCTTGGAATCAATACCTAAAGATCGGTGAAATTCTTAGGGATCTTGCTGCAACCATACTTTCACTCAGAAGCTGTCTTCAATCTGCTAGACAGGTACATTAGTCCTCATGATCATGCAATATTGTTGATACACAATGTTAGTGATGTGCAAATTCCTCCTGTTTGGGCGGAAAACTGTTCGTTGACGTCGTTTAACGTCTTTTGTAGATCTAAATACTTCATTCACTTTCACATATCGTAACTCACATGTGTCTTAAAGTACTTTTAACTCAGCGCTTAGAAGTATTTACAGAAGTAACTCTCTTCTTCTGATTGGTGGAGAGCTTTTATGAAGCATATACATTGAATCTGGACATGTGTGGTCCACGTGGACTTTTGGGCCGGGTCATGTGGATTGGGTCATATGGACTTTTGGGCCGGGTCGTGCTACCTATACAATATATAGGGTCATGGGGTTACTATTTTGTGCATCATCAATTAGTTCTTGCAAATTAAACTGAAAATGTCAATGTTTTGAATCAAATTGTTTCATTTTTCTTGTACCAGCCATCATCATCAACTGTGAAGCAAGCAATCAAAGAGCCATGTGAAGATGTTGGATCAGCAGTTGTGTGGTCACTGAGAGAGCTTGGAGAGAGCATCACAAAAATGAGAAGAAGCCAAGTAGTTGAGCCAAAGCTCAAGTCATTGAGATTAGAGTTAAATGAGGTAATGTCACAATCCAAAAGAGGGTTATTGAAGAATATTGGAGAGGAGCTTGCAATGGGAAGCTTTGTGTTTTTGCTTATGGAGATTGTGGAAAAGGTTGAGGAATTGGCAAAGGAGGTGGATAAGCTTGGAGAAACTGCTGGTTTTTACTCTAAATAGATAGCTATAAATATATTTTTTTGTATACAATCTTGGAGATTTTGTACTAATGTTTATGGTACATGAGCCACAGCTAGAGCTTATCAGCAAAATGGTTTTTTTGGGTATGTAACCATTTGTGTGTTTAGCTGTTAACCCATTTCCTTAATTCTACCACTATTTTGTGTTGGTGGATCTAGGAGCTTCTCTGTCCAAGGAACTGTAATGTCAAATCTGTACTGTTTTTGGTGCCACATCAGCAAAAGAGCGTTACGAAAAAATTATCTTTATCATTGGGACGCAACATAAGTCTCTTATTGAGACCCACGTTGATGTTCTCGATTTACAAATACTGTTAAACGACATTGAGTAAACATCACATCATTTACTGATTTAGGGCCATTTGTATGGATGACAAAGTTCAAATAATTTAGATGCTAGGATACAAATTTGCAGACCCAGAACAGGCCCATTAGAAATCAGCCAACTCATCATCTCCAACCCCCAATCCAATCCAAGAACAAAAATGAACTTATGGGGTCAAGAATCCAAGTAGCTCAAGAAAGTTTCAATCTTGGCCAGCTGGTCTTGCCAGTTCCAAAATCACCAGTTTCTTCAACTTTAAGGTAAAAACAAAAGTACAAAACTGAATCATTGTCCATCAATAAAATCCAAACCAAAGTGACAAAACAGAAAGAAAAAAATTATAATAATGCAACAGAGTTGACAAATAAAACTGATGGACAAACCAATGAGACTTTGGTTAAGAAACACAAAACAAAGCTATCTAGTTCTTCATCACAAACATGGGTTCTGTTCTGAGACTTGCAGCAATAGCAACTGTGTTGTTTTGGCTATGCATCACAGCAACAAGTGCTCCAAATACAAATCTGAAGCTTGTGCTCTGCAACGGAGCCACCTATTCTAAATCCGATCCTTTCGCAACCAGTCTTGCCTATGTTCTTCAAGAATTGGAAGATGAGACATCAACAAGAAATGGTTTTGATTTCTACAACATCTCTCCTTATCCCAATGCTTTTGCTTATGGCCATGGTTTTTGCAGCACCAACCTCACCAGCTCAGACTGCAACACTTGCATGGATGCTGCAAAACAGGCCTTGGTTGGTTCTTGTGTGAGCAGGATTGGTGGCCGTTTGGAGCTCTTTGATTGTGGGATTAGGTATGAGCAGTACCCATTTACTGGTTGAATACTGGAACTTGCTGGTGTGGGATCTTCTTTTTTCTGATAATGTGTTCTGTGTTTGTGCCTAATTTTCATGTATGAGAACTTGATGTAGCAAATCAAATGTTGTTAACATGATTTCAATCATATCTATTGTCATGTTTGATTTTCCACAAAATGGGAGAGTGTTTTCTTGGGAATGAGAATTATACATGTCGTGTAGCACACAATTAGCCTTAACACGACACAGAAGTACGAAACTTCGTGTTGAATCATGTAGCACACAATCAACCTGCAGATCGACACAAACAAAACACGCACACACGGATTATCAGCTCTGACAACCAACATGATCATGCCAAGATTTCACTTGGCATTCTTGTTCTTTAAGCTCTTTGCACATTTTGCTTCTCTGTCTGTCATTTTCTGTACAACTTGTAGATTTGTGCAATTGGGTCTATAAGGAAAACATTTTCTCATCCCATGTCTAAGAACTTCACATATGTAAGGAGCAGGAAATCTGAGTTTTAGCATAATTAACAATTCAACCTTTCTTTATGTTCAAACCATATACAATAAAAATATACCAATGACTCCATATACCAATTCTTCTATCTTTTCTCCTTGGTCACTGTCAAAGAATTACATGTGAAAACAACAACAAAAAGACACATCTGTGTATACCTTTTCTTTTCCTCAACTTCCAATTGTCCTGACAAAACCTAGGCTTCAATTAATCCTAAAATCGGATCCTACAATCATGGCCCGCCAAAGATATTTACTCGTTGAGTCCATCAATCCGACGCAGTTCCTTTCAGCACAATGCACACTCAAAAACTGCTTGACCGGTGATACTGATCACCGAGGAGTCGCACATGATTTTATCTTTACATGTGTGCATGTCATTGTGAAAGGAGTGTCGGGAAAATGCACAAAATGTTCTATTTAACTGAAGTCCTCAGTTCGTCAAGTTTCAGAAATCAGACAGCTTTTTGTACCGATCACAACACTTGAGAAGAATTTGTTGAGTTCCGTGTGCCAACGGACTCTCGCTTGAGAAAAACTGCATAAAGAAGCTCATTCCACGAATCAGGAACACCGGGGAGGCACCAATGGCTGCAGTCTTGCCGGTGAAGAGAGGCTGGCCCGACCTTGGGCCCTAGATAGTACACAGACGCGTGACCATCCTTTCTCCGAGATGACATATTTGGCACGTTCAATAAATCCAGTTTCATTACATGTGACTCATTCAAGTGCTCTAATAACACATCCATGGCGATTTTGAAATGAGGATCAGAAGGATCCGGCAAAGAACCTAGATCGGGTAGTTTTTCCAAATGACAGCTACCACCGGTCTTCCAGTCACCACCTCTGTTCCATCCATCCGATCAATTAGCAGTTAATCATAATATTACCATATTTACAGTTCTAATGTACGACTCAGCATAAAATTGTATCCAAAAAAGACTCATGGGAACATTAGGAAGTCGGCAAATGAACATGTTCATTCTTTGTTTCAGGGATAATAGCTAACAACGACGAACATAATGGAACCATGCCAAATCTCTGAGATCAAAATCAAGTAATAAATGATGAAGCTAACCTGAAATGTATAGGAGCATAGGTTCGAAAAAAGACACGAGTTTTGTTCATATCCACTTGAGTACCAAGCCAGTCAATCACTGTAGCCATTGATTTCCCATAAGCGCTTTCAACGCTCATCTCAGTCTTCACTTTGTTCCCTTCTTGGAAATAGCATCCCCTAACAAATAATAAGAGTGTATCAGCATGGCTTGAAATCAGCGATTGCTTCATTAGAAACATAAAATGTGTAAAATATTCAGTGAACATACAGCCATCCCTTGAATTAGTACCTTATAGTTAACCTCCAAATTTCAATTGGCTAATAACAAAATTCTCAAAAGCATTCTACGACAAACTCCCTGTCCATCTTTTAGCACCTATAACTACAATCAGTTCTCCCTAGTACACAACCGCAAAATACAAAGCCGCACTACCCCTATTACTTTATAGAGGCCAACGATTTTGTAGTTTAATATCAATTTTCCCTTTATCATAACTGGTTTTTAGACCAGTTACGGCTAGAAAATGTTCCGTATCAATAAGCTTACCCTCTTCCTACTCACGGCCAAAAAATTTAAACTAGACTTCTAGTTTCAAACTTTTACGCAAAATTGGAAATTTTCATAATTATATTCCTTAAGGGTATCATTATGCTATGGTTTGGAGGAGAATAGAAACAAAAGTAAAAGTGGAACGAAGATATGCATCGAATTTTTTATAGATTAATACTCACACTTTTGTAGTCTTCTCGATATTCCACCAATGCCCAGTGTTGAGTATCAAAACATCTGCACCACTCCACCGATCGGAAGTCCAATCCATATGATCCAATTTTACAGTCATCTTGACATCACTCGGCGATCCAGCTGGAGCTCGACTTTGAAGTACTAAAAATGGAGCTCTGTAGTATTCAACCGTGCAGTTGAAATCCTTGAACTTATACACTAAGAACCCTGTGTGCTTTGTGATTGGTCTCCCTTCCACCTCATATATCAAAGTCTTGTTAGGAATAACCGAGGATAGCATGCAAAGGAAGGACTCCCATTGGTTCCTCCCAATTGAGTCGCCAACAAATACAACTCGTCGGTTTCGCAGCTTTTCCAACATCTTTCTTGCATTGAATCTGTTCCCACAAGAGAAGAGAAAGCCCCATATAAGATTTCAGATCCAATAAACTTGTTACTTTCAAGAAGAAGAAAAAAACTAAAACAATGAAATAGATGAGCAAATGGAAAGTGAAAACCATAAGGTTGGTGAAACTACAAAGAAAAATCACTACAACCAAAACGGTAAATCACAAGTTTAACTGACATTGGGATGAGAAAATTTTCAAGTTCCAAGTAAAATGGTAAAAATAAAATTATAAATCAATTGCCTAAATAGAAAGCAATGTCAACCCGAAAATCAACAAAAACAAAGTTATTAAAATGGTTGTTCTACTATCAAGAAACTTGAATTTGATGATAGAAGCAAAACTCACACGGAACGGCAGATGCCTACAAAGATCGAAGCATTAATCGCTATTTAACAAAACAAGAACATAAAGAAGAAGATGGCGTAAATGAAAAGGAAAAGCAGAAGAAACTTCATTTGAACATAATCACGGGAGCAGCAGATCATAATCAGAGAAACATCCAACAAACTGTCCAAAATCCAGAATTGTTTGAAACAAGCAATGACAAAGACAGCTCTTAAGGTCAAAATCAGCAGTGAAAACAGATAAAAATGATAACATCTCTGAATAGGAACAAAAGAACTCAACACATCTGACAGAAAACATGTAAAATCATTCATACCCACATACTGGAGATAGCAAATTTCAAAACTTCACACAATGCCAGTTTGAAATTTAAATTACAGAAACTGCCACAAGTCCCTTATCAAGCAAAATTGTAATCACCAATCTGTACAGCTACTGAACCTAATTCAAACTCAAAATCTCAAATCATGGTTCAGTTGAGGCAAAGATTTGATCTTTTAGACCCCAAAACACAGTAATGATTGATTATACAAGTTACCCCCAAACTTTCTCAGGAAACAAACAGAAAGTAAAATTAAAAAGAAATAACAAATCAATGAGATTAAGAAATCACAGAACCTGGGCAAGTTGCAATCTTTGGGCTGCCATCTCCAGTGGGTGAAGAAACTATCTGGCCTCCCATTCTCGGAACACCTAAAACCTTCATCTAGAAACTCACAATCTGTGCTCTGGTACAAAGGGTAGGTCTCGTCCCAGACCCAATTCCCATCAAACACATCACACCCATCACCAGCTTGGTCCAAAAAGTCCACTCTTTTATGGATTTTAAAGGCTTTTGTAGACGACCCATCAACTCTGAGCCACCACAGTCCCAGGGAGGAGCCACCGTAGGAGGAGAAGAAGCAGGCAATGAAGAGGAGAGTGGCGAAGAAGAAGCCGAGAAGAGCCAGAGAAGGCTCGAGAGGGTTAAAGCGCTTGAATTTGTTGAAGAAATCCAAGTGGGTCATTGTTGTTCGTCGAGTTCTGGTCTCAGTTCTCACGCATTCTCAGGACAAAGATTCATTGGTGTGGAGAAGAAGGAAGGTACTGAGAGGAGGGATGTGTTTAAAAAGTGGGTTTTTAGAGAGAGAGAGAGAGGAACGTGGTTTTTCAAAATTAGAGAAAAGTGTAAATTCGAATGGAATTAGAATTCATTGATTGTTTACTAAAATAGTCGTTGAATTATCATGATTTGGTCACTTTGGTACCTTAAATTGATTCTAGGGTTAATCTAGAGAGAGATGTCAAATTGGATTTTGGGTCGGATTTGGTTTAATTAGGCCTAACTCGACTTTGAGTCGAAGATACTTTTGGGTTTTGGTCAGGTTTTTGGGCCGGATTTCTACTTTTAGGTGTACAATGTGGTGGATCGAGTGGATTTATCTGATTTGTCTGAAATTTTATCTGAAAAGTTCGAATCGACTTGAAAGTTGTTCGTACTAAATCGGATCGGACGAAAGACAAGGTGCAATTCTGGGTGCCCGAGTATTCAATGGATGTTGGGTCATATTTGGTTTTAAAAGGCCTAACTCGGCTCCGACTTAAAAATACTTCGTGTTTCAATATGGTTTTTTGCTTTTAGGCATGCAATATGGTGAATCGAGTGGATTTGTTCGATTCATCTGAAATTTTATTAGAAAGGTTTGACTCGACTTATAAGTTGAATGAACTGGATCGGATCAGACAAAGGACGAGTTGGAATTTTGGGTGTCCGAGTGAGTTTGGGTCCAAATTATCGGGTCATGTTAAATCTTTTGGTGCAAAAATTATCCTTGGATTCTCTTTTGTACTCAATGGTATCTGGTAGATATTAGTACAAAAATTAAAATTATTAGGTTCCTTTATTTATTAAATTTGTCTTTATTTTTCATCTATTAATTGAATCACAACTACAACAATTCATAATCCAAACCTGCTCTGTTCTCTTTCTTTAATTGCTTGTTTTGGTTTGCGGGTTTGATTAGTTACGAGAATTACAAAGAAACGTGTGGACTTATCTGGTCCAAATCATATTTCTCTCGTGCGATGGAAAATTAATTAACGCTTACTGATTCTCATACAAAATGTATTTTTTGAAAAGGTTTTGTACCATTCACAACTTTATTATTTACTCAATTCACCCAAATGTATTTTTAAAAATTTCTTACAAAATGAAAATATAATTTCGGTCTATTTCGAATGGTGTTTCATTTCCAATCCCGGTCTTCATAGTTGCCTCGTTCCAATTCGTTTTGGCCAGTTATGACAAATTAGTTTGACCAAGTGTTCAAGAATGTGATCATTTTTAAGTAAGGTCTAGAGTTTGTAACTCATATACGAAAATAAATTAGATGTTGGACCGAAGCAGAGTCGTTCAAACTCGTTATGAACAAATTAAATTAGTTTGGTCTTCAGTTCACCAAATTTTGTATAATTCGATCCAAATAGAATGTAAATAGATGATATTAAATTAAATTGGTTTGTAAATAGATTATATGTATTTGACTTCTTTTTGACAACTTTTTTTTATGGTTTTCCACGTATCTCACACGATCACAATCAAAAATTAAATTGAGAAAATAATAAATAAATACAAACACTTGA